>JAOVVB010000008.1:21907560-21930832 GCA_028570985.1 Heterobranchus longifilis
GTGGAGTGTGTGTGTGACCTGTTGAATGTGCTCTGGTTCATGCTAAGGCTGAATTGGATGTGGTTCTCGTGTGAATGTGCTGCTCATGCTATACATGCTGTGTGACAAAATAAAGTACTCCCAGCCATTGCATTGGGTAGCAATTAAGCTCACTCGTCTCTCCAACATCCTTTCCGGTGGTAAAACGCTACAATATGATTTGCTTTAAAGCCAGAGCTACAGCAAGAGCTTCTTTTAGTGGAGCATAATTGAGCTTTTGTTAGTTTAGTCAATTTCCAACTTTTTAAATAACTATTGTGTTTAGTAATGAGATGAGTCTTTTTAACTTTGGACTTATTAGAAAAATAAAGACCTTTGTCTTATTTCCATTTTTGTGTTGTTGTTTTTTTTCTACATAACCAAATGAAAAGCCTTATTAGGACTGGATAATTTTTTCAGTGGACGTCTGTTATCATTTTAATGCCAGCTATATACTATAGTACTATATGTATACACACAGTACCAATCAAAATATATACCTTTATTACACTGGCTTTATAGTAATTAGATGGCAGAAGAAAAGAAAAGCAAAGGTTTAGATGCTAGAAAAAAATCACATCTAGCTCAATAGAAACAAAATACAAAAATGTATAATCATTTAGAATAAAAATACTTTTGATATAATAAAAAATGTAAGATATAAGATAAATATTTTTCATTTAGCAAAATCATTTTGCGACAACTTTTTCAGTGGCCTTTCTAATGCATATACTTAACTATATACTTATACAATGGTATGAATTTTTCATTTCATTTTTGAATTATTCATTTTACTGATTTTAAGTTATATGAATAACCTCAAAACTTTATCCATTTATTAAAATAGAAACTGAGCCACATATTTAAGCGAGAAAATTAAATGGAAAGGTTAGTAATGAGATGTGGGAAGAGGTGGGGTTTTCAGAGGTATCAGTTCATATCAGAGAGTCTAAAACCCCTGTGCAGCTGTCAATCATCCCAGTCTCAAATGTTGTTTAATGTTATTTGGACACACCTTCTAAATCCATGGTCTGTCCTGATTTTAATTGCTTTCTAGATTGTAAAACAGTGCTTAAGGCAACCAAAAACATTTGAACAGTTGCTATTACGATGCGTCTCCTACCTCTGCTCTGTAAATCCTTCATAAAGGCTCTAATCTGAGGTGCTGTTTGTTAATTGTTGATTTTTAAGGATGGTGACTCTATATGACCTTCTTCTCTGCAGCAGAAGTAAGTTTTGGTCTTGCTCTTCTGGAATGGTCTTGTCTTCATGTGCCAGGTGTTTTTTGGTTGTTTTTTTTTTGTTTGTTTTGTTTTTTCAATGCACTTGACAATTGCATTTTTTAATAATTTGTATTATCATTCTCTGCCTGAAAACAAGTTCCCAAATAGCCAGGGTTCTTCCACTCAAGCCAAGTACAGTATATGCTTGAGTGCCTCTTCTAAAGTGGCCATTTTTCATTTTGTGATTCAGGAAGTGTTTAACATAAGACTTTCAACCGTCTTTTCTATTTATTTTTCAACACCAGGTAACATCTGCATATAAAATAACACACTGGACGGGCTAAAATGATCAATCGGCTTGTAAATTTGATGAAAAACAGTAGGTAATTCAGCTTTTAATTTTTTCATATGATATCAGAAAAAAAATCACAGAATACTACCTGTGAATATGAAATTACCCCAACACCCTATGTGACCCTATTTATCCCATTCAGATAGAGCTATAATCTTGTAAGAACTCTAAAAAGAATTACCATACACAAATGCAATATGAGGAAATGCAATAAAATATATACAGTAGTAGGGCTGTAAGAACTGTTTAGATTTGACCCATGAGGGATGATTTTTAAACACTGTAAAAGTACTCTACCCAATGTCCCCCTTACAAGTCAGTTTACTATATAAAATACCTTTTGAATAGTGACATAAGCTGTTTAAAATGTCATACTGTAATTATATGTGATTTATTAAGGAGACATTGAATGTTACCACTCAAATAAGCAAAAATAAAAATTGTAATGCATTTTTTTTTTTACATTTTGTTCGCTGTGTGTTAAGCTGTGTGTGTGTGTGTGAGTGTGTAGGGAGCCACTAATGAGTACTGGGTAAGTGTAGTGTGTAGATTAAACAGTAGATTAAAAGTTTTTTAACGAAGCAAGAAGAAGAAATTCCAGGCTTTTTCATTGTTGAAATTGCATGAGTTAAGAGTTAATTAACTAATAGTTAATAGGTCCTAAGTTTTTAAAAAAGCAAGTTTAAACAAAAAACTTGACCAAAATAAAGACTCTTTGTGCACGCTGTGTAGAGCCGTGATAAAACAGCATAAATTCAGAAATCCTCATTCTTTGTTCAGAACCAAAAAAAGAAAGAAAAGGGGGGGGAAAAACCTCTTTCATCATTGGTCCTTCAAACCCTCAAGTTAAATCCGAACGCTGAACGCATTCTGATGAATCCAAGTGATGAAAGAATATGTCAACTGTCAGTGTTTATCAGTGACCTTGGATTGATGTAGTGGCTGGAGCCTTGACAGTGACTGAGACGTTGACAGCTTGTTTTGTGTGCGACTGGTGTTGAAGTGTGAACGGAAACGAACAGTCTAAATTCATGACTGACGCTTTTGGTAATTATCAAAAACAAAAGCAGCATGGCGGCGTGGGCGGCTGGCGAAGCGAGAACCTCTGAAAGCGTCATTCAGACTGAGACGGCGCTAAACGCAGCTGCTGTTTATGCCACACTCACACTCACTGTTCTCTATGTGATTTAAGACCCTTTGTGCTATATTTGTGTCTGTGTGTATGTGCGTGTGTGTGTGTATGTGTGTGTGTGTGTGTGTGTGTGTGTGTGTGTGTATGTGCGTGTGTGTGTGTGTGTGTGTGTGTGTGTGTGTGTGTGCGTGTGTGTGTGTGTGTGTGTGTAAGGGCCCTTGAAATGTAACGGTAAGGTTATAGATTTGGGAACACATACAATTTGTATGTCAGTAAGGAGAGTTGCGTCCATTTCTCAAACTCAGTGTAAGGAGAATGGTGAGTAAAAGCAGGTGTTCAGTAATAGGATAATGTTGTTAATTAAAAAATGATATGCTGTTTATTAACCTTGAACATTTTTCACAATCACAGACCTGAAAGCCTCTAGTGCATAATTATAGTATGCCATGAGAAGGCTTTGAGCACAAAAAGTTTTCAATTTAAGAAGTAATTTATCTACTGTAAGATAATACAAACTGTAATACCTTTATACTGTATATACTGTACTGGCTTTATAGTAACCAGATGTCAGATCAAAAGAAAAACTTTCATAAAGGTGTAAATGCTAGAAAAATTCACATGTAGCAAAATAGAAGCAAAATACAAAAATGAATAATAATTTAGAATATACTAATAATTTTTAAATCATAAAAATGTAAGATATATGATGTATAGCAAAATCAATTTGGGACAACTTTTTCAGTGGCCTTTCTAATGCATATAGTTAACTATATACTTATACACTGATATGAATTTTTCATTTCTTTTTTGAATTATTCATTTTACTGATTTTAATTTATATGAATAACCTCCAAACTTTATCCATTTATTAAAATAAAAACCGAGTCATATATTTAAGCGAGAAAATTAAATGGTAATGAGATGGGAAAGAGGTGGGGTTTTCACAGGTATCAGTTCATATCAGAGAGTCCAAAACACATCTGTGCAGCTGATGTTATTATTGAAACAAAAACAAAAAACAATATCCTTTGTATTTTAATTGGACAATCTTTGCTTAGGCTGTTTTGGTCATTTCCCTGAAGGCATTTAAAAAAGTTAAAGATCAAGAAAATATTCAAGATTCATAAAGATTCAATTATTTGTCACACATACCTTACAGCAGAGTGAAATAATTTGTTTGCATATTCCAGTTATGAAGCTAGGGTCGGAGCACAGGCTCAGCCCCCCTGAGGAGATAGGGTTAAGGGTCTTGCTCAAGGGCTCAACTTGGGGGCATTGGGACTTGAACCCCTGACTTTCTGTTCAATAACCCAGAGCCTTTAATGTTTAAGCCACAACAGCCCACTGTTACACCTGCTACTGTAGCTTACAGGCATTTTTAATGTTTTGGGGTTGCCCAAAATGAAATTCTAGTGAAATAAAAATCTAAGGGTTTTTCACAATGTGCAGCTTCCTGATATAAGGGTCACTATAAGATTTCACATCTATTAAAAATAAAAACTTAAATAAAAATTTAAGATCATTTTGGGACAACTTTTGCAGTGGCCATATAGTTAACTACAGTGTATACTTATACACTGGTATGAATTTTTCATTTCTTTTTTTTTTTTTTGAATTATTCATTTTACTGATTTTAATTTATATGAATAACCTCCAAACTTTATTCATTTATTAAAATAAAAACTGAGCCACATATTTAAGCAAGAAAATTTAATGGAAAGGTTAGTAATAGTAAAATAGCTAAAAGTGAATTATTTGAAATTTCACATTTCATGTGATACAGTTTGGGCTAAACCAAATCAGCCCCAGCTTTTTCTTTATACCATTTGCCAACAGGTGGCACTGTTGTCCTTTATAAGTCATTTCAAATAATCCACTGTTAGCTATTTTCTAACAGCAAATAACAGCATTTTTGCCCGAACTAAAATTTAAGCTTTGTATTTTTTAATGTTTCTTCGTAAAAAGAGAAGAAAAAAAAGGCTTAATCCTGAATGACATAACCAGTATTCTTTATATTAGCGCTGTTTAGCATGTGTCATGTTAAATGTATTTACAGTTTAAATTTGTTCCCTGTAATATAAGCAATAAAAAAGTAGATGAATTCTACTCAAGTTTATCTAAATTAAATTATCACATGTCAGCCAGCGCTGATCCAAAACCCTTAGGATCAACTAAACACACCACACAACCATATGGCAACCAGATCACGCTGAACTTGGCTGTCTGACAGGAGGGAGCTTGACATTGAGTTGTGTAATTGACAGCTTGAATGTGTGCATAAAGTTTCTTATCTGTTTGTCTTACATTTACTACACACATACCGAGACGCGACAGAACCTAAAAGACAAGCGCTCCTAAAGAGAATAACATTCTGTCGTATTCTTTTTACTGACTCTTTAATAGCGAACATCAAGCATCTCACGATCATCCATGCATTTATCTTCACTAGCTGCTGTGCTTACTAATTTCGATGACTTCTTTTTTTTTTTTTTGTCTATCCGACTCATCCAAAAACATTGCTTGCACACAGCGCCCCTGGGAACACTACAACGGAATATGTTATGACTTTCATATACTGAATGTTTGAAGTTCGATATTCTTTTAACATTACTTATTTATTATAACTGGTATAAGGTGGAGATTTTGACATTTGAAACAGTTGCATATCCTGTTACAAATCCATCGACATCCACTTTTTCTTCTTATATTTTACTTTGATTTATTTGTACCAATTGCTGTTAAGGTTGGCAGTGTGGTGGCTTAGTGGTTAGCACTGTCGCCTTGCACCTCCAGGTCCTGGGTTTGATTCCCACCTCGAGTTTGTGTGCATGGAGTTTGCATGTTCTCCCCATGCTTGGTGGGTTTTCTCCGGTTCTCTCCCACAGTTCAAAAACATTTAGATTAACTATGGTTGAACAAATGGGAATAAATACAACGGTCACCATTGGCCTCCACAGTCCCTAGTTGGGCTACAGAGAATCCTAGATGGATGCCAAAAGGGTTACATGATTCAAGAACATTTTTCGACGAATGTTCTGACCTTAAATAGTTTTCGTGATGGTTAGATCAGTTAACTACCCTTTAGCAAAATTTCCTCTGGTTTATGATTCTAAAGCATAGTGAAGCAATCAGGTTTTATACTGTATAGTTTAGAGCACAGACTCCTTTACACCTACATCCTCTAGGGCATATGCCACCAGAAAGGGTCCTACAGTACAAGTATCTCTGTCCTGTGCCTTTCTCTCCAGCTGACCCCTGGGGTAACCCAATCTCTTTGTGTCAGCCTCCAGGTCTTGGTACTATGTGTTATGCGGTTGACCTATTTTCCTCTTGGCTTGTTGGTTCCATATCAGGGCTTGCCTTGTGGTTTGTTATTGCCATCTGTAGATGGATGGGATGAAATTGAAAGCCAATTTGACCAGAAACAGAATATAGAGTTTCAATTCTTTCAGGTACTGATTTGTGGAAAAAGAAGTGGCCTATTTTACCTTCTTTTTTTCACATTAGATATGTTCAGTATTCAGCCCACTACAAATGGCCTTAAGCTGGCTTTGGCACATAACAAGGGTGATGCAGAGGCGGTGAGCTTCACATCTATCACTGTGTGCTCATTTTGTCAGTGGATCGAATTAATTCATATACACAAATGTTGCTGTGCAACCCTCTTCACTTATCACCCCTTACTCTTAAAACTTACTGAAAACATAATCAGGGTATTTTAGCATTGATTTTCTAGAATACGCAAGCCTCCATAGATAATCTGATTCAAAGTCAAATTTTAGGCATCATGTACATAAAGGCTCGTTTGCATACATGTGACAGATATCAGTTACACATCACCGCATGTGAGTGTTATCCTGGCACACCTTTTAAGTGCGGGCTCTGTCTCATTATCGACTCTTGTGGGTATCATCTTCAGGGAGTTGAGGAGCTCTCAAGTTATTTGGAGACACAGCACATTTTGTCCCCACTTCCATTTCCTGCAGTGGCGTGAGAAATGTATTAATATGACCTTTCATCTGGGGATGAAAGTGCCATATTCGCATTACTCACATTCACCTTGGTTCTGGAAGGTGTGTGAATTAAAGGCAGACTTTTTTTTCTCAGTGTTACTAATTCTGTAGGTTGTGCTATTTCTAAAGGCTGTATGTGTATAAAAGAAAAAAAATCATGTATGTCTCCTTTTTTTTTTAAGATGAAATTTTTAACTGGTGAATGACATGGTTTGCCTAAAGATACATGTGACCACTGAGGAAAGTTCCTACTCTTAAAAATTGGTTTGGACTCCATTTCATACATTTGAACAGTTTTGCTGTGATGGCCGATACATTAAAGCATTTGGTAACCTCAATAAAATAGATGTCATGTTAAATAAAGTGAATTATCTGTTATGCAATTCCACTTCTAATCATATAGCACAGTTACGGAAAGGATTGATTTATGGTTGCCCCGTGCCATCTCTTGACATCACTGCCTCCGGCATGCTTGACAGAGATAGAGCTACAAATTTATAAGTGTACTCACTCACTCACTCACTTATTGTCTATACCGCTTTATTCTGTATACAGGAAACTTAGGCCACAAGACGGGGTATAATCTGTACAGTGTGCCAATCCAGTGCAGGGCACACACAAAGGTAGTTAGGGAATCTGCCTGTCTTTGGACTGTGGAAGAAAACCGGAGTACCCAGAGAAAACCCAGCAAACACAAGGAGAACATGCAAACTCTATGCATTCATAAGTTTATGTGTTTAAAAATTTTAAGCAGCTAACCTGAATAATGCTTAATGAATAGAAACACTGTTTTAAAAATCTTTCACTTGGCCATAAGAGACGTAGGTGTCACGATTATACAACATACTGTAGTAATTAAGTTACATAATAAAACTTTCTTCAATAAATTAATTGGAGAGACTTGTGATCAGTTTCATGCGAACTCACTGTGTACTGTGTTTCTAACTGAAAGATCATCTTAAAAATTCAGTTAGCATTGTTGCTTTGCGCCACCAGGTTCTGGGTTCGATTCCTGCCTCAGCGTGCATGGAGTTTGCATGTTTTCCCTGTGCTTTCAGTCCAAAGACTGAAACGGTAGACTTACGGTTAGGCTAATTGCCGTCCCTAAATTGTGTGTAAATAAGCATGTGTGTGTGCGTGTGCCTATCCAGTGTGTACCCTGCCTCGTGCCCAAAGTCTCCTGGGAGAGACTCCAGGCTCCCCACAACCCTGAATACAGGTTCAAGCAGTATAGACGATGTGTGAGTGAGTTTTCCCGTCTAATAATAGGTATATCGATATAGTTATATATGCTAAGCTAGCTATATGGCAATAGTTAAATATGCTAGGCTAATCAAATTGTCCACACATTTGTTTGTGACAAATTTGTGGATGTGTTTATGTTTAATACTGTTGTTTGTTGCTTTACCAGCAAGTTTTCTCAATCGTAGTCTATATACTGAACATCTTTACATATCTAGACAGTTACACACTGACACATAGACTACACAGTTTACTGGCTACATTAATCCATAGTTTCATCAATTTCTATTTAGAAAGCTGTAAATAAAATACTACCAGAGATGACAGAAAACTGTATTGTTCAAGTGCCACGGCTTCTCCGAGCCATCAACTGAATAAGGACTGATGGAGTTTTGTACTCTTTAAATGCTCTCCTATTGTGGATTCTGGGGATGGATATCTTTAAATGTAAGATTTGGCTGTGTTTGACTTGGATGAGTGCTGATATGAGATCTATATATGGTGGTGGCCCAAAGTATTGAAAGAGAAGTGAAATTCATTGAAATTCATCAAGATAAGAATACTTTGTTATTTTATGCAATGAGATTGCAACACAGAAATCAATATTTACTTGATTTTGCTGGATCTGGCTGGGCATAGAGTCAAAAAGATGTCTGTAGTACTCTGGTGTCAATTCATTGCTTCCCTGAAGATCATAGAAGATGGTCTCTCGACTGTTACGGCATTCCTCACCCTTGTTCAACAGTTTTCTATTGGGTTTCGGTTTGGAGATGACCCCGGCCATGGCTCCAGAAGCTGAACACCATTCTCACATAGCTAGTTATTCACTAGCTTTTCAGTTAACTCTTAATAGTCAGACAGGCTAGAATTAATTAGTGACATCACCTGTTTTATGCACAGGCAGAACTATAATACATGGCACATGTTGTCTTTATACTTTGAACATTGTATTTTTTTCTGTATATTTTAATCTTTTTTTAAAGATTAGTATTTTGTAGGTATCGCTTGGTCCAGCGCCGATCCCTGGTTAAACACTGTTGGGATTAGGTTGATTGTGCTCCAATCCGTCTTGGCTGACATCAGTGTCTATTCTCAGTTATGTTATTGTGACTGAATGAACACAAACCCCTGCTGCCAAGCTCCGAAATCTACTGTAAAGTCTTCCCAAAAACATGGAGCTTATACATGTTCGTCATGTTAAACAAGGCTTTTTATTAATTGTGCAGATACACCAAACCATATTCCGACCACATTCTATTTACTCTGTCTTTTATTATATCCCCAGGTCCATCCACCTGTATACTCGATCCCTAGATAGACAGACAGACAGACAAATACATAGATAGATTGATAGACAGTTTCTCTCTGGGGGATTTCTCTAATTACTTAACGACTTCCTTTCATACAGTAGCACTGGGGTTGAGAACTTATTTTCCATTTCAGCTGTTATTTTAGTTTTTACCACCTCAGTTGGCCAAATGCCAACAAAAATTGCACACAAATATGGAAGGTAAATTCTGTTTTAAAGCAAATGCAGTGGCCTTTACCTGTTGGTGCAACTCTGTGTTCAACCACCATCTGTGTCCACAGCTGCTGAACTATGTGTGATAATCTCTGGGTTATGTCTCTGGAAATAAGCCACATAAAAATAGTTATATATATTATTCATTTGTTGGTAGAATGTAGACATTTTGACATTTCTTTTTCATTTTCACAACTCAAATACTTGACAGACAAAATAATTGGGCCTGTTAATAGATAAAGCCAGTTGTGTTTGCATCCTTGACAAAATCCATAGGCAGAAAGTGTTTGTCTGTCATTCATAATACAGCCTTTGTTGTGTTCCTTTCATGCCTTCATTTTTGTGCATTTAAATATGAGGTGACAGCGCACTGTGCTAGTGTCATTAAAAGCTCATTGAAGAGTTATAACACGCAACATCCATCTTTTAATATTGATGCATAAAAAAAACAGGTAATAGCTTGAGATAATACTTTTTATTTGATCATATACAATGGTAGGGCATGTTTGAATAATGTGATGGACCAAAACAGACAATATGCAGGACAATTTAATGTATTTACATATTTGTATTAAGAGGCAGCAAAGTGGCTTAGTGGTTAGCACTGTCGCCTTGCACCTTCGGGGTCCAGGTTCAATTTCCCCCTCAGGTCTGTGTGCCTGAAGTTTGCATGTTCTCTCAGTGCTTGGTGGGTTTCCTCTGGTTATTTTGGTTTCCTTCTACAATCCAAAGACATGTGGATTAGGCTAATTGACATTCCCAAATTAGTATGTGTGCCATTCATGGATTGGCACCCCGTGCAGGCTGTACCGCACCTCGTGCCCTAAGTCTCCTGGGATAGGCTTCATGCCCCTGTGACCTTGTATACGGGATATAGCGGTATAGACAGTGAGTGAGTGAGCACCAAAACAAAGCTCTACACTTCAGTACACGAGTGGCAGTGTGAACTGAAACGTCTCTAATAGATAAAGATTGTGGCTTAATTTCTGGAAGGATGAAAGAATTTTTCAGTTATGAGTTATTTAAGCTAGGATGAGTTATTTATTTATATATTTATGAGTTATTTTGAGCTGTGTTGAAAGTAAAACGAGTTCAGGAAGAAGACACAAGTTATTTATTGAGTGAAATAAATCAGTTTCATTTGTAGGTTTTTACGTCCTATAGTAAATAAAGATTAAATATTATATCACGGTCTGTTCTAACCGAGTATTCTGATTGGACAAGAAGGAATAACAAAAGTGGTAATATAGAGCATAACAGCACTGGGACATTTAACTATACTGTATGTATCAATCTGTGTCACAGATGTTCTAACAATCATTACTTACATTAAGTGTCAGTCGCCAGCCTGAGTGAAAGTAGGTCGGTTTGGTCCACAGTTCTGGAAAGAGGGAAGAGCAGCTGCCTGCCAAAACCCATATTTAAAGCCAGTCATAGAAGCACTTCCAGCAAGAAAACACATCTGATAATGTTACTAACACTTTGTCTCCTTAGTAGTCATTCTGAATTGTCTCGGAACTGTCCATGTTCACACCTCACATGCAATACAAAACTAACTAGCTTCTTACACACGGCTAAATCCATTACCCCTTTAGCAAGGTCGCTACTAGCTCCGCCTGTTGCACTTAGTTAGTTTTGCCAAGAGTGGAATATGTGTTGGCAGAGTAAAATCAGTTATTAAATAACCAAAAAATGGCATAGCTATGCTGATATTCAGCACAACAGCACTTCATCTCGTGTGATATTGCTTACTTATAGCCCAGTTTCTCATTTATTCTATAACTTTCTATAACGTACCAACAGCATCCCAACGTCTAAAATTCTACATTTCAATGGCCTGATTTGGGCAGAATATGTGTTGGCGGAGTAAAATCACTGATTAAAGAAACAAAGGGGAATCATAATCTGTTGATGATAAATGGTGTTTGTAGAACTGCTGTATAAAAGCAATATCGCACTCGAGGTTTTACTGTTGTGCTAAATATCATGGCTTCTTGCCTACAACCGCATCACAGCTATGCTGATATTCAGCACAACAGCACTTCGTCTTGTGTGATATTGCTTAATTATAGCCAAGTTTCTAATTTATTCTATAACCTTTTATCATATACCATATCTTCTAAAATATTACATTTAAATAGCCTCATTTTGGTGATCTCTCATAGTGTTCGGTTTTTTACAGGTTGTCACATAAACCAGCAACCAAACAATGCAAACCGCTAACTTTTTTTCTAAAATACAACAATTAAACATTAATTTTGTTGAAAGTCTAAAACGCTCAAACTACATGTTGTAAAAAAAATTTTTTTTGTTGCATTTTTCTTGCTGTCTATAAGAGCTTTTCGTTTCTTTTACCAAATACAGGAAAAAAAGGCAGTTGATTCCTCTTTCAACATGCTACCCTCGTGTAGGAGGAGAGTGCAGACAGAACGTGAATGATTTGCCTGTTGAAAAAATGCAGTGAACTTGGATGAAGAGTAACTACTGCAGAAACAAACATCAGAAATGTGACAATAGAAAACAATAAGGTCACGGTGTTCTGTAAGACAGAGCCTCACCAAACAGTAGCAATCATCTTTTTTATTTTGGACCATGTTGAAAATAAGGCGAAGCGAGGCATATTTCAGCGTAATGTCTTCACAAAATGATACTTAAGTACATAGTAAACAACTATATATCATATCCAGTTCTTTGCAACGTACATGTATTTATCTCTCCTACAACTGCACCCTAGAACACATGCAGATGTTATAAACGTTTGCAGATACAAAGATGGATATATCAGGATTTTTTTTATCATCTCCCAGATTCGGTTACAATTAAAAAAAGATTAAAGCTATCTTTTTTAGTACATGCAGCATCACTTGGCAGCATTTAGGCATTTGCCCTTATCCAGAGCGACTTACATTTTCATCTCATTATACTGCACATCTGAGAGCTAAGGGCCTTGTTCAAGGGCTAAACAGGGACAACTTTGTGGTCGTGGGATTTTAATCTGGGTCATTCTGAACCATAGTCCAATGCTTTAACCACTGAGCTACCCCTGACCACTCAAAGAAAAGCGCTGTCTACCCTCTTCCACGTACACAAGTTCACTAAAATAAGCTGTTGGCCACGTATGGCTGTGGCCTTGTAGAGATTCAGACTTTGAGTTTTTCTCGATAGGGTAAATGTTGTTCTGTCGCATCATTCAGGAGCTATAGCTGTGCTATTAAATCGATTATGTGATTATGTCGGCGTATTCAATTCCTTTGTTAGGGATTGAAGGGGCTGCAGGAACAGCGTAAGCACAGATTATGGCTTTTAATGAAACAAAACATAAATACAGGAAATAAACAGCAAACTGAACAGGAACAGAGAAACAAACCGATGCAAGACAAGAGACACAAGACAGCCGGGAGCTTTAATAATGACATTAAGCATTGACTCTAAACTAGGAAAGCTGTAATAAGCAAAGAGCGTGAAACACGAGACAGAGCAGCAAAGTAAACATCCCGAACACCAAAAGACAGAAAGAGGTCCGACCTGCCATGCCTGCAGTAAGGCACCACTAGCTGACAATCCTGGCATCATTGGTTCAATGGGGCATTTTTTTCGATTCAGTATTGATTCATACTTTTTAATGATTCATGTGCGCTTATAGATGTTAAGTCTAAAATGGACAAATTCCTTAAGAAATATAACAAATGGTGTCTCACCTAAGAGAAAACTGGATTTTCAGATAACACCATTTTTCATAATACTTAATGCTTCTTATCTCCCGATCTATGCTTCGTTTATTGTACGTAAATATGTAAATATGCATACACGTTTACATTTTTATCAGAAAAAAAGAAACACATTTACTAAATACAATTACATGCCATGTACCATGTAGTGTCTGTAACTTTCTTGAATGCAAATATTTCAAAGATTTAATTATCATTCAGATGAAACTTGTCCAATTTAGATTTCACATAAAAAGGCACAAACTTAAAAAAGTGTATTATTCTAAAATGCTAAATTGTTAAGATATTGCAACATGAATTTGACATGGTTACGGACACTACAGATTTTTCACTTTTTATAAGCTTATGCCAAATTATGCGTCTTGAAGCTTACACCAATTTAAGTATCAATACTCATAAAGAAATCTGAATAATTTGCATTTTAAATTATTAAAATGAAAATTATTAATGCTGAAAATGGAAACTTTGGGGGCACATATAAAATCATCTCTCCAAAATGCATGAAATTAGCAACTTGAAATTTTTAGGGAAGCAAGATTGGTCACTTCCATGTTGCATAAATTTCAGAAGTAGCTTCTTTGGCACACACACTGTCTGTATTATATGTACTGTATAACATGAAACTAATACTGAGTTTTGGCCGACAGCTTTTACAGAAAACACAAACTGCGTCCATGTCCCACAAACTACTTGAAAGCTACGATTTTTGAGAAATAATCAATTCTTTGTCTTCTTCTTAGCCTTTGTCTTAGTGCAGAAGATTAGTAGGAAAAAAAACATTATCACTTTGTATGATACATGACATTTAAACAATCAACAACAGTAATTACACAGCTTTTTCGAATTGAATCAGCAGTCAGTCTACCAATGATTCACAACTCTATCAGGAACCAGAATAGATATCTAGTAAACACACTGGTCTCAGTGGCAGTCAGTACTCAGGACAACTCACATGCATCATAAAGCAGCTGGCTTTTGCAAATTAGGTCATTTTAAGGTCATTTATTTACTTTGGGATGGCATGCAAAGAGTCGCTACGGATATTATAAAATGAAGAATGCTTTACTGCAGACAAGTATCATAGAGTAGAGTAAAGAAGACCCAGAGGAACAAAAAGAGGAAAGAAAATGTTCCCCTAGTCGATTCAAGTAATGCAATCTGGCAAGATGAACAGCCCTCACCTGCATGCCAGAACAGAGCACATAGAGATGGAGAGGGCTGAGGATGTTTCTGTATCGTTGTTCAGGTGCCCTCAGAAGAGACGAGTCTACAGGCATTTATTAAGGCGTCGAATTTGCAGAGTAAATGAAGCTGGGAGACTCAATACACCTTTACTGAACCACAAGAGAAAAATGTCAAGTTATAAATGGAGGTGGTATTACATTTGTGATAAAATGCCTGACATGTACGCCTACAGTGCCTTGACATTTTAATTTCAGCCAAAGTTTTTTCAGGTCTGTATTCTATTATATAGTATTGTGCACTGCTATTCTTTTCTTAGTGTGACACCTTTAAAAAAACACACACACACACACACACTTTGACCACACTTTGACCACACTTGGTTACCTGCCCGTACAGCTTTTTGTTCGTTTTCTTAGTCAAACCACTCATTAAAGTTCCAAGCAATGCATCTGATTTTGCTCACTTGGTTTAACAATATTACACTTCACATCTTAGTACTTGCATAATCTGCATTTGGAATTTATAGAGAGAGTTTTCTCATTTTCTGTATTGCACATTATTAATTTAATAATTCAATCAATTTTCATGTGATTTTTCCAAATAATTCATATATATATATGGAAATGTACCTGGTCATGTATGAGAACATCAATACACACACTGTTTGTCATCATTTACTGCATATAGCTGTGCACTTTTTCTGTTTAAAGCCAATTTTCTAGTGTGAACAGATTAAGAATGCATTCTGTACACCTTTGATAAATGATTGCTCGATGTGGGACACCATGCATGTTGATGAAATACCAAGAATCTAGTATTCTAGCTTGATATAAGCAGCTACAGGAAGCCAGTGGAGGCTGGTAGAGAGGGGAATGAGGTGCATGTTTCACTTAACCCAAAGCCAAACGCACTGCTGATTTTTGGATCGTCTCCAGTGAGATAAATAATTGAACTTGATTTGAGAGAAGGCCCCGTGACCTTGTTTTTGTAGGACAAAATTACAAAAAAAAAAAAACCTTATTGTAAATATTACCATACCCCATTTAGATATCCTTCTTACACTCAATCTGTCCTTGTGAGTCCTGAATGTCCTTAGATGAGGACATGGCATTTCCTCCCAAACACATTCTCTATATATCTTTGTATGATCCTCATATAAGGACTTAATTCTTTTGTTAAACCATTTCATAAACTATTTTAAGACACTGATTAAATTTGTAGTTATCAGGTGCTAATGAAAAGAAAGGTGCAGTGCACACAACAATGGAGTCTGAGGCTCAGGAGATTGGATTACTTAATAGGACTAATTACGAAGTTTAAACAATATTATTCAAAATTAATTTTACTGCAACTTTATGGAGTTAAGGCGGCATGGTGGCTCAGTGGTTAACACTGTTGCCTTGCACCTTCAGGGTCTGGGTTTGATGCCCTGTCCCCATGTTTGTTGGGTTTCCTTATAATTGGACTTTCCCACAGTCCAATTATATGCAGATTAGGCTAATTGGCGTTCCCAAATTGCCTGTAGTGTATGTGTGCGTGTACCCTTCACTGTATTGGCACCAATACAGGGAGTACCCTGCCTCGTGCTCTAAGACTCACTTATACTAACTCTCATATAGTCTAATAAATTGTATTTTTGCTGGATCAGGCTCTCACACTTGCTTTGTGCATGCCACCAGTCTAGGTTGCCATGTCACAACAACACAGTCCTCCAATGCAGTGTTAAAACCCAGAGCTGGGAGGTATATCGACTGTTTAAGGTATATTTATATATTATTCAAGGAGATAAAGGTTGTGTCAGTATTGGTTGATGTTGTTTTACATGCCACATTCCATGCCAGTCACCGCATCTCTTCTCTCCCACACTCTACACAGCCCGCATTCTCCACATAGCCGCACCCACACTCTCGTGAACCTTGTAAACTTGATGTTTACAATATATGCTCCAGTGTAATATATGCTCACTCAAACCAATAGTGTTGCATTTAAAAGTCAAAAAGTCATGATGGAAATACATTTACATATAAAAGTCATGATGGAAATACAATACATATAAAATATCCTAAGCATAGCATTATGACCTTTGTAAACGTGTTCAGTACACACTCAATATGTTTTTATTTTTGTTTATGACAACTCTAAAGGCTCAGTAGTCTACCTCAGTAGAAAACTTAACTACTTCTACTTAACTACTTAACTACATCTCTTATGTGATATATACCAAGATACAGTATAATATTTGTCCCTTTGCATTCATTATTATTATTCACTGTTGTTCAAAGGAAATGGCGCAGTGTTGGCTCAGGCAGTTATGGCTCTGGGTTGCTGATCGGATGGTTGGAGGTTCGAGACCCGTTACCACAGGGATGCCACTGTTGGGTCCTTGGGCCCGGCTATTAAACCTACACCTCACACAACCCATCAGTGTTGGTTCCAAGCCAGGTTAGAAAATGGGAGGGTTGCAACAGGAAAGGCATCCAGTGTAAAAACCTGTGCTTAATTGTATGAATTAATGATGTTAACCTGCAACCCCTAAGTTAAAAGAAAAAAATGTTTAAAGGGAGAAATCAGTAGCCTGATGAGAAAAACAGCCTGTGTCCACATCATCAAAAAGCCTCATATTGCGCATTAATCTAGTTAAGTATTGAATATTTCATTTTAATTTAAAATTTGGACATCTCAAAAGTTGTTTTGATTTAAGTCAATAAACAAGATTTCCTTGCTTCAAGTGTTTTAACTTCATTAAAGTATTACATGGAAAGCAAAATTTCATGTCTCTCTTTTTTTTCCTGAGCCAAGAAATGATCCAATCCTTGACCAAAAACGGTGATTCCATTCAAACCGTAAGTTTTGTGATCGTTGGACCCCTATTAAAAATGTGAATGTTGACTGGAGATCCTACCACGGTTGTAAAAATGTGAATAAATACAATGGTTACCATTGGCTTCCACGGTGCCTTGTTGGATTACAGAGGGTCCTAGATGGATGGATGGATGGATGGCGAGAATGATTTTTTTCTGGATGTTCCATGCCCCCCAATGTAATTCTAGATGTTTTTTTTCCTTCATTGATGTGTCATTATTGTCATCATTATTATAAGTCTTGTCTAATCTATAGTGCTCCACCAAGGTGCTAAAGCAGGAATTTCCATGTGCTCAAAGTCATTTCAAAAGTTCATTAATAAAGACCATGTATAACGTAAGTCATTGACATCATTAACCTTGTTAAAGACACATCTGGAAAATGGTAGCTGTGAAATCTTATCTTCACGGCATGATCCATCAGCCTTTGGAGTTTTAAATATACCTCACACTAAATCTCAGCCTGAATAATAAGTATTAAAAAAATAGTTCAAACCTTACATTTACTGTACACCTAGCAATCTAATTCTTAAATGCAACTATATAAAAGCAAAAAAGATCAAACAATCATCGGGAATATTTTCTCCCAGGTTGACAGGTTATAAAAGCAAGACCTTCACACTGCATATGACAGCTTGTTTATCTAAAGAAAGACTGCAGTATGGATTTTTTTTTTCTTATTAGAGCTTCATTTCCAGAGATGTAAATATGTATAAGTTTTAGTTTCAGTGTCAGTCAATGTTTCACACACTATGGATTACTATTAAGACTCTAAGGCAGATGGTGAATTGTTTTTCTCCGCGTGCCTTGCTGAAGCAGAACTCCTCCGTATGTGACTCAGTGTGACCTGCTTATTTCTCGCTTTGGCTTTGATTGACAGGCGTGCATACTCTTTCTCATTCCCCTTCCCTCCATGGGCAACTTAATCATGCATGTTCGTTTTGATCTCCTATTCAGCTTTATGCATAAAGAATGTGTTTCGTGCAGATTTGCTGATAAAAATGCATTTGTGAAGTGAAGTTTGTCAAAAAATTTGACAGGCCATCAAGTTTTGCCAAGCTTAAAAAACAATAAAATTAAAAGTATACCTAAAGGCACAGGCCTGTCCTTGGTGCCTGTCACCTTTAATAACCAGGGCAAGGGCCTGACAGACTCAGAAAAAGGTGTGTTGTGTGTCCTCTGTGCTTGTCCGTCGCAATTAAAGGCTTGTCTGTGTCAGTATAAGGTGTGTCCCCTGTGCTTGTCAGTGTCTGTAAAGGGCTGTCCTCTGTGCTTATCAGTCTCAGTATAAGGCATGTCCCTTGTGATTGTTAGTTTCAGTTAAGGGTATGTCCTCTGCGCTTGTCAGTGTCAATAAAAGGTCTGTCCCCTGTGCTTGTCATTCTCAGTAAAATGCGTGTCCCGTGTGCTTGTCATTCTTAGTAAAATGCGTGTCCTCTGTGCTTGTCAGTGTCAGTAAAAGACTTGTCTTCTGTGCTTGTCAGTGTCTGTAAAATGCGTGTCTTCTGTGCTTGTCAGTGTCAGTAAAAGACTTGTCTTCTGTGCTTGTCAGTGTCTGTAAAATGCTTGTCCTCTGTGCTTGTCAGTGTTAGTAAAAGGTTGTCCCCTGTGCTTGTCATTGTCAGAAAAAGGCGTGCCCCCTTGCTTGCCAAATGTGCTTGTCAGTGTCTCTAAAAGGCATTTCCCCTGTGCTTGTCGGTGTCAGTAAGAAGTGTGTCCCCTGTGTTTGTCAGTGTCAGTAAAAGGTGTGTCTTCTGTGCTTGTCAGTGTCACTAAAAGGCATGTCCTTGTTTTTGTCAGTGTCAGTAAAAGTTGTGTCCTCTGTGCTTGTCTTCACATACTTGTCTTCTGTGCTTGTCATTAAAAAGTGTGTCCCCTGTGCTTGTCAGTCTTAGTAAAAGTCGTTTCCCCTGTGCTTGTCAGTGTCAGTAAAAGGCGTGTCCTCTGTGCTTGTCAGTGTCACTAAGAGGTGTGTCCTCTGTGCTTGTCAGTGTAAGTAAAAGGTGTGTCCCCTGTGCTTGTCAGTGTCAGTAAAAGGCGTGTCTCCTGTGCTTGTCAGTGTCACTAAGAGGTGTGTCCTCTGTGCTTGTCAGTGTCAGTATAAGACTTGTCTTCTGTGCTTGTCAGTGTCAGTTAAAACGTGTCCTCAGTGCTTGTCAGTGTCAGTTAAAGGCATGTCCTCTGTGCTTGTCAGTGTGAGTCTGATGTGTTTGCCAGTGTTTCTCAGTTAACAGCTTGTCCTCCGTGCCTGTCATTCTTAGTAAATTGCATGTCCATTGTACCTGGCACTCCCAGTAAATGGCATGTGCCCTATGCCTGGCATCACCAGTACACAACATGTTTTCTATGCTTGTCAGCCTCAGTAAACAGCAAAGCCCTCTATGCCTGTTTAGTCTGAGTCAGAGGCATGCTCTAAGTGCCTGGCAGGAGGAGGGTACGGCCATCAGTTCCAAGATAAGGTGTGTCCTCTTTGCTTTTCAGTTCCAGTAAGAGTGAGTGACTCCGGTGAAGACATTGGTCTTTGTATCCTTCTGTCCCTTCAGTCCCAAGCAACAAGGTGTGGCTTCTAAATGTCTTTTTTTTACTATTCATGAAACTCAATTTAAAAAAGCATACTGAAATTGAAGTAACAGCTTCACCTGTATCATTAATGTACTGGATTGCTGTTTGCATACTAAAGTATGTACACACCTCTAATAAACAGCCGGTGACTAAATCTATATTTTATTTACACCTAATGCCTGCAGGGTGTTAAAGACAAGGAGAAAAACATCTGAACAACATACAGTGAAAAACACCCTTCACAGTGGTGGATCATGTCTCAGCATTCTGTTTAGTCCATACTAATAACCCAATTACACATTACGTTGCTAAGGCCTGCCCACTTCCTGTTTAACTTAATTATCTTTCGGCTTCCCAAATGACAGCGGGTCAGTGTCGGGAGCAGAAGGTCTTTTCACCAGGAACCTCAACTAAACACTTGAAATAGCAGCACAACAATGAGGCTGTTTTTGTAATTTAATTTCATGGTCAGACTGTGGCCCCATGAAAGGACTGAATGAGAGCGTGCACTGAATTATAACATAGTGGAATGAATGAAGGGGCCTAGAAGCAATTTCAGGACCCTTTTTTTTCCTATAGGGCTCGCATTAATACGCATCTGAAATGACTTTTAGAGCTCCAGGGAGAATCGCTTTTGCAAAACTAAAAGAGAGGCAATGAAAGAAAACAAGATTTAGCCAAGAGTCAGTTATTTATATGTGACACTGAAAGGAGGGACACACGGGTGCACCTAGGTTCTCATACTTACAGGAGACATTTATATTCCAATATTGGTAATCTCACACTAATATTTTTAACCTTCCTGTGTTTGGATTAAATCCGGCTATGCTTGGTGCTTGTAAGTCACTTTGGATTAAAGTGTCTGTCAAATGCATACATGCAGCTAATGCTATTTTGACATAAGAAAACTCATGCTGGTATTTCATTCTAACGCAGTAATGAAATGTGACACCAGGATGTAGTGTTTTCATAACGGGTTGCAGAATATGGCGAGTTCTTAAATGAATCGAAAATCCATCATCGCATATGGCATAGTTCACCAACTGCTCTATATACAGTACATGCACATATACACAAACACATATATAACAGTTATATAAATGTTTAGAGAAATGAAAGTATGAAAAACATATTTAGAGGTGACAACGAAGCTAAAGACTTGGACGTTTACTAGATAACAGCGAGTCTCTAAAAACATAAGTGTCAAATGGTGGAATATATAAAAGATCCTACTGTTGTGTTCGTTCGCAATGTTCTGACCCACTGAGTCAGGCTATCTCCTACCATTTTATAGCAACACAGTTATAAAATGTATTTACAATTACCCACCATATCTTATCTTTATCTCAATTGTTAGCGATTTTACAGGAGCGGAACATAAGGGCAAATGCAGGCGGCAGCCGTGAGTGGTAATGAACAGGACAATGAATAGGAGATAACCAATCAGGACAAGAAACATGTTTATAAAAGTCAAAAAGTGTGATAACAACACCTCTGGCTTGCATGAAAGGCACTATAAGCTGACAGGGTTGTAGAAATGACAGCATTTTCCTAATCACTCAGTTCATCTGTGTCAGACGAAGTGAATCAACATTTAGGACTTCATTAAGGAAAATGGTCATTTGTTGTTTTTGTTGTTGTTTTGATTTAAACAGGTGCATCCTTTGTGAATAAAAGCATGTGGGTTTGGATTTTCTAACCATTACTTATTCACTTAAGTAAGAAACAAAATGTGATAGGCATGCTGTCAGAGGAAAACAATTAACAACAGGATGGTTTAATGTAGCTCGAAGAAAATGAAAGTTACGAATTTCTTAATTACAGCAAATCCAGAAATGCTTAAACCTTTTTAAAACAGTAATTAATCAACTCATTGTCCCTTTTATCTTTTTGTTTAATATCGCAAAACCTACAGTGTAACAGTGTAGTGTCTTTTTTTTCTCTCTCTCTCTCAAACGCACTCTCTCAAAGCTAATAGGATAAGGGTCTGTCCACATCCCAACGGACACATTGAGCACATTGGGCACCAAACGCTCCTCTCCCTGGGGACATATCCATTGTTTCAATGGCAGTTTCTTACTTATTATTGTATTTGAGCGGTTAAGTGTGAAGAACCTTGCTTAAGGTCCCATTGGTAGTAGCTCAGCAGCGCAGGGACTGAAACCAGGGACCTCTTGATCATCAGTCCAAAACCTTAACCACTAAACTACCCCTTGAATCTAACAAGACAGAAAAAAATGTACTGTAGATTGGCATGGTACCAAAAACCCACAGAGCCCTTTGTTGCAAAGGTCCAATACTAGCCTGAGGTCAGAAGTATTCTATGACCACCCTCTAAGAAATGTAGTGTGTCACACTCTCACTCACTCACTTAACGGCTTTGTCCTGTATTCAGGGTCGCGGGGGGCCTGGAGCCTATCCCAGGAGACTTAGGGCACAAGGCAGGGTACACCCTGGACAGGGAGCCAATCCATCGCAGGGCTAGCGTATCACACTCTTTCAAAAATGATTGAGTTTATAGACCAGTCTGCCTTTTATCTTATATTTTCAATATGAAATAAAACTATTGTAGTGGTTAAAACTTGAACTCAACAGGGCTTTAAAATCAGAGAATGTCAGAATGTGTCTGTTCACCGTTTCCACTCAACTGTTAAATGCTAACTGTGCCCAAACACTCACCTCGGAATCAGAGTGTATTCAAGAACGACTCAATTAAGAGAGTCAGTGGGGCGAGGTGTTGATTGCTCCTTCAAATATAAAGGGACGGAGAGAGCACCTGGCATACTAATAGTCATGGACCCCTGCCAGAGTCACATACGGAAGGCATTTTTAGGTAATAAAGATGATACAAGTGAAACAGACAGCTCCCTGCTGTAGTGCTGCACTCACACCATGTAAGGATATCAGTGAAAAAAATTGAATACCTGCCCTTTATTTTACTTTGCCACTAGGGTTGGAAAGGGTTTGGAAAATGATGTTAGATAGGATAAGCATGTAGCTGTGTTCAGTTCAGATTTAAGCACATGCAGCTGTTCCTAGAAACCACTGCACATCGCCGGGGGTCTTGTGGGGTCGCTGATGGGCCTGAGCTGCCCAAGTGGCACAAGGGGAACCTACACAAAACTAGGCATTTTACATTGTAATCCTATAGCTGATTGATGTATATATAAATACAAAAAAAAGAGAAAGAGTCTAATAAAATGCCAATATGCACAGTGTTTTTGCTGTTACTGTTTCTTGTGGTACAGTATTCTATGATGTAAATAAAAAGGCATACTATTTTTATTTTTTACGATATAATACCTCAACCGAGTGGTAAATATGGCTCAATCATCTTCAACACATATGATATAGTGACTCAACTTGTGCTCTACCAAAAGGTTGAGCAGATTGTTACAGTATTAAGGCAGGCCTCTATGTTTTTCGGGATCATA
>JAOVVB010000008.1:21942609-21952687 GCA_028570985.1 Heterobranchus longifilis
AATCTTTGCTTGTCTTGCAGAACACTCACAAACCGCGTTACTCGCAAGCCGAGGTTTCACTGTATGTGTAACTTACTTGAACGAGTACGAGGGCATAGGATATCCGTAAAAAAAAAATCATAAAAATCTTATCCTGAAGCTTTCTTACTTTTTACAGGCAGATATTACTGCTGCCTTCTGATATTCATCTAAGTGTCAAAACTAATATATTTTTTGTGTAACAGTAATTCACAAAGTGTAACAGTGGTAAAATAAGTAAGGATTGTACAGAGGATTTCAATTTATAAACAATTCCAACCCCCTACTGACTTTGGGTATGATTAGCA
The DNA here is from genome assembly GCA_028570985.1 of Heterobranchus longifilis. Taxonomy (NCBI): domain Eukaryota; kingdom Metazoa; phylum Chordata; class Actinopteri; order Siluriformes; family Clariidae; genus Heterobranchus; species Heterobranchus longifilis. The sequence goes on from JAOVVB010000008.1 coordinate 21,942,936, forward strand.
GTGCAATCTAGTGCATGTGTTTGAATTATTCGGACACCCATACCTCACCTCCTCTCTGATAATAGAGTTCCGAAAGGTCATGCACGCCACTTTGCACTGGCTGGTACCCTCTTGGCTTCTACACACTGATTCTGAAATACTTTCCCTGTCACCATGCCATTACTCACAGGTGCTTGCTATCAGCTACTCTCTATATAATCTCAGTAAATCAAAAATCGGGATGTTATATTGTGTCACTGGTTGTGCGAGTTCTTAGCTGTATTATATACCTACCACTATATTACCTTTTCTTGATTTTTTGGTGGTTTTGCCACATGGTTATCTACACATGCCTGGTTTTGCAGTTTAGAGTTTGCATGGATTTGCTAGTTTACTATAGTTTGCCTGGAACTACAGTATATCAAGACTGTTTAAGATGTATAGGAAAGAACATAGCTTATAGTCATAATTCTTAATATTCATTTGTATGAGGGATGTTCAAGTCAAACAGGGAATTTTCTCGAGCTTTTTACCGAAGACTTCAAGCACAGTCCAGTGATGAGAGTCATGGCTGTAATAAAACATTTAATTGATGCAAACATTTTAAAGAAGCCCCTATGTTAATGATTTCCGATCCCGGCCCGTTGTGGCCATTAGCATGAACATGAGTAGAACGCTTGATCCTTGAAAATCGACTGTTACCTTGCCTCCAACTTGATGCGTCTGTCTATAGGAACTGTACACAAACCGTCATTCACGAACACCACTTGCATGTCAAAAGAACTCAACCGGGAGTTATCGCCACATCCTCCATACAATCCTGACCTTAAACCAAGCCATTTCCACATGTTTGGGCCATTAAAGGAGTTGCTGGGAGGCCAGTGTTTCAGATATAAAGCAGGCAGTCCAATCATGGCTCTGGCATACTGAAACTTTCTATCTTGATGGTTTCCAAGCAATAGTGAAACGATGGGTTAGTACATTAGTGTAGCGGGGGATTATATTACAAAAATAGAGGGAGTTTTTTTACTCTCTCAACTGTGTTCTGTTATTCTGCACAATCCCAGTTTGACTTGAACACCCCTGATATTAACATACCCTTCCATTACCTTAAATGGACAAAATAAAACCTGGTACATTTAGGTTCCGAACATAATAGGACAACATACAGTATACAACGGGTAACTGGAGACCCTTTTATATATTTCAGTAATTTAGATTTGACAGCATGAAAAAACCCTCAAATTCATACCATTCCAATATTTAATTACTGGCATGTCTAGTGGTGAAAATATACAGAAAGCATATTTTAGTCTATGCTTCTCAGAGAACTGTCATGCATGATCTTTTGCCCATCCACCTGCAAAGCAGGCTATAATTAATGCCACGTTATTGGCATGCATCAGTGCTCTAGAGACTGCAGTGATTTAATTCTGCACACACCTCGCTTTAATTCTAAGCGTGTGGGAGTATAAATTGGAAGACCTCCAACAAAACTTTTTTTTTTTTAAGTTATGAGTCTTTACTTCTAACAGGGCTCTTTATAGAGATGTACGATGTACTCTACATCAAAGGGAAAAAAAGAAAAAAATTACATTTGATTTGAGTTGGCAATATAAGTTTTAACATTGACTTAGTTTTAGAGTACTTGCATCATATTATATTACAGTATATAAAATATATTATTATTATTATTATTATTATTATTATTATTATTATTATTATTATATGGCCAGATGAGTATGTGGACACCTGACCATCACACCTGTATGTGGTTCTTCTCCAAACTGTTGCAACAAACCTGGAAGCAGAAAACTGTCTAGAATGCTTTTGTTTGCTGTAGCATTCAGATTTCCTACAGAGGTCCATGTCTGTTCCAGCATGACATTGACACTATAAACAAACTGAGGTTTATAAAGTCATGGTATCCCATGGCTAGCCTGGAAGAACAAAAGTGGCCAGCACAGAGTCCTGACCTCAACTCAATTAATCAATTTTGGGATTAATTAGGAGTCCAACTCTGAATCAGACCTTTTTTTAGCCTACCATCAGTCCCCAGCCTCACTAATGCTGAATGGGAAAATCCTCATGGCAATCCCGCAAAAAGTAATAAAGGTCTTCCTATCAGAGTAGAGATTATTATAACAGCAAATAGGGCAAAATCTGGAATGTGATTTTCAACAAACACACATGCATGATGGTCAGGTGTCCACAAACTTCTGGCCAAACAATGTAAATTTCTTTCTTTTTTTTTTTTTTTTCTCAAATGACCTAACAAGTAAGCAGATTGGCATGATTCTGATGAGACTTGCTGTAGAGCAATACAGTCAGCATTGGTCATGGTGGTAAAGGTTTGGGTCTATGAGTTCCAGGGAAGGGAAATGTTAATGGCCCAAAATAAACACATATTCATAACAAATTTTTGAGTTTGCGGAAGGTATACATATGGTTACAGTACTTTGCAGAAGTATTTCCTACCCCTTGAACTTTGCCACATTTCGTCACATTTCAGTGAGCTCTAAATGTATACAACTTTTAAACAACTTTTGCACTGCATGTCATGGGCTCTTCTCAACAGAAAGTCAGTTATTTGGGGTCGTTTTCAAAAACGCACCCAGTGGATTTTTATGTACTCCTCCCAGGGGATTTATACAATTGAAAATTAGCAAAATAATAAAGCGATTTTTAACATCTTAAATAGGTCAGCCGTGGCAATGCCTTAAATTGTGCCAAAAAGTGGTTAATAACTCTGTGTGACATTATATTAAGTGACATTATATTGAATGACATCACATTGAGTGACATCATATAGTGATGCTTTTTTTTAAGCATCTATGGCATTTTGGAGGTCTAAACATAAAATTCCCCCTTTTCTATAATTATGGCATAATGGTATTGGTATGTCCTCTTTATGTATAGACCCACTATGCCCATTGTCTTTCTGGTGCGCCTCGGTGGCGATGGCGGAGGGTGCTTGGGCCCGCTCACCGTTGCTTGCAACTATATTTACAGTATATTTATGCGTTAAACTAAGAGAGGAGCAATTTGAAGTTTATAAGTTTTGCTTAAGAACCTTGCTCAAGCAGTGGTACTTGAGTAGTCTGAAGATTTGAACTCGCTGTACAACATGCCAATGACTAGCTCAGTGTGCTTTTTAGATGATAATATAGTTTGAATAGCTGGCAAACCACACAGTAAATTTCTTCGAAGTACATTTAAAATACAGGGAAATTGTGTAAATTAGATGTTTGTTGTACCATTCCACTGCCTGCCATATTATTCATAATGAATATTCAGCATCAGATAACTAATACCTGGTTTCCCATTTTACACCAAGCCATCTGCACAGAAAAGCCTCAATGAGCCATACAAAAGCTGACATGCGGTATTTGATAAGCAGCAATCAGACAACAACATGCTGTTCCATTCATTACACGGCTTGTAATAAATCTGACACACTGGCTCTAATGCAGTCTGAGTGTGGAGCAGCGAGCTATACGTTATCATCAGATTTGTGCTGACATGCTTCTTTCCCCCCTCTCTCTCTCTCTCTCTCTCTCTCTACTCCAGGCTCCATCAAGCGCAAAGGAAGAATGAAGACAAGTGAGAGAGCCTCCCTTTTTGGGAGCCATGGATGAACATTGGCCCTTGAAAGTCCTGCCCTGCTATCTGGGTGATGAATGGCTACTCCACCGACTCAATTGCTCTGCTGTACTTGATCCTTCACATGCTGTCTCTGGATTTAATATACACAGACATTCAAAGACTACCAGGTCAATTCAGTGGATCTACATTCTGAAGAGCTACACTATATTTTCTGCATGCGGTTTGATAACTCGATGAACCCAATGAATATTTTTTCTTATCACTCTACTCACACTAACCTGAGCAGACCCACACGTTACAGCTGGTATATGCATGCTAAGGATTTCCCTCGCTCAGCGTATGTACTCTGGCCATGGAAAAAATCATGGCATTTTGTCAATAAATGCTGAGGTGTGGTTAGCCGGCAGTCTCAGAAGTCAAGCAGAATCAATGAACACTCTGTGAGTAATGAGCGGATAGCTCTTACATTTAGTGGGCCAAAGAGGAACCACCTGCCAAAACCAAGCTGTGAACTTGGCTTTTTTTTTTTTTTTTCCTCTTTCAGCCTTGTATTTCCATTGCAAATAGTTCGGCTCCAGCCTTGACTTGAATTGTGCATTGCTTCAAACTGGAATTATTACACCTCCTCAAGAAACAAATAATCTTTTTTGAAAAAAGAAAGCCTGAATACACTCTTCCTATCTTTAGGACTGACTTTTTCACACCAGAAGTATACTTCAGCAAAAAAACACAGACCTGCAAAGCCACTTAAGGATTACGGAGTGAAGACAGAGAGCTTTTCAATTTATAGTAACGTAATTACGCCTGAAAGAAAACAGCTTTTGCACAAAAGGGAAGAGAGCTCTTTGCATAAAGTAGCTAGGTATCTGGTAAATGAAAAGAGACTCTATTTTGACCCAGAGCTAGAGTGAAAAAAGGGGCAACATAGCAGTGAGTCAGCGTTAGTGGTGGTGGCCCTCGCCATGGTGCTACCACCACCAGACAAACGGCACGTCTGTCTCACCACCATTGTCATCATGACCAGCATGGCCTTTATGGATGCCTACCTGGTGGAGCAGAACCAGGGGCCACGCAAGATTGGCGTCTGTATCATCGTCCTGGTCGGGGACGTGTGTTTCCTCATAGTGCTCCGCTACGTGGCTGTGTGGGTGGGAGCTGAGGTACGGACAGCACGCCGTGGCTACGCCATGATCCTGTGGTTTCTCTACATCTTTGTTTTGGAGATCAAGCTCTATTTTGTCTTCCAAAACTGCAAGGCTGACCGCAAAAGTCTGGAGACCGTAGCAAGAAAGGCTCTGACTTTACTCCTCTCTGTATGCGTACCAGGCCTCTATTTAGTCCTGGTGGCACTTGACAGCATGGAATATGTTCGGACGTTTAGGAAGAAGGAGGATATGAGAGGAAGACTCTTCTGGGTTGCTTTGGACCTGCTGGACTTGCTTGATATCCAGGCAAACCTGTGGGAACCCCAGCGAACAGGTCTGCCCATTTGGGCAGAAGGGTTGATGTTCTTCTACTGCTACATTCTTCTTTTGATCCTACCATGTGTGTCATTAAGTGAGATCAGTGTACAGGGAGAAAATGTGTCACCGCAGAAGATGATGCTCTACCCCATGCTCAGCTTGGTTACAATCAACGTGGTCACCATCCTCATACGCGGCGTTAACATGGTGCTCTTTCAGGACAGCCGGGTCTCCACCATCTTCGTTGGCAAGAATGTGGTGGCAATAGCCACCAAGGTGTGCACCTTTCTGGAGTATCGAAAACAGTCTCGAGAATTCCCAGCACGAGAAAACCCAGCCGGTATTCCAATGGAGATCCAGCAGAACTCTGTGGGACATGGACAGGCTCTGCCCAATGCAACAAGCCTCCCACATGAACCAACGCCAGTGCAGGAGATTATCGACACATGACCAAGTAACCAATGAGAATCGAGTCATCACGGCTCCAACCTGGCACAGTTCTACCATTTGATAAATACACAAAAGAGGGGACTTGTTGTTATTACTGTTTCATTTCTGAGTATTCGGACTGGTTTTCAACTGGGACATACTGTATGGAGGACCGCAACATACATAAACAAGCTGAAATTTTAAGGTGCAGAAAAACAGATTTCTACTGACTAAGCTGGCATATTTTGCCGGATTTTCTCTATGTAAATGGCTGAAAACATCAAATCAACTTGTTTTCCTTTTAAGAACATTTGTGAGTGTGGGATTTTTTCTAATGCTGCATTTCTTGCTGCGTACCTGATCCACCAGATATCAGCATATCTCTAAAACGGTTCTTGCAAAGGACTTTTGATAGGTGTAGGATTAAAAAAAAAAAAAAAAAAAACTGAGACGAAACTCTTTTGGGAATGTCTGTTTATTGTTAGAATGAGATTTTTAACAAGTGGCTAGTAATTGACAGTGTTCAACTGCTGCAGCAATTATGACTTATTGGTTGTGCATCTGGAGAGCGTGTGAGTGAGGATGAGGTTTAGATAATGATGATAGAGTGAAAGAGGGCCTTTGGCAACCTCAGCACAGAGAGTGAGATGAAAAAAAAAAAAGAAATTAAACCATTATCATATATAATCTATGTACATTCCCTCACAAAAAGCCTTGGAAGTCAGTGAATGCATTCACAGAGCTTAATTTGTTAAAATCGTACAAGTAAACATTATTATTATTCTTATTATTATTATGTACTAGTGTGTGCTTCATTTATACATTTATGTTGGAGGGTGTTTAATAAAAAAAAGAATACTTAATCTCTGTTTGGTGGCGTGGAAGACTGAGAAAGACATGCTAACTGTTAAAGATGTAACATTTCTTATCCATAGCAAGAAGAAGAAAAAGGAAAATGATTTGCCTGTCATTTTCCTCCCACTGCAGACCGCCAACATCAGTATGGGCTAAATACAGCAAATGTCACCGTCATTTAAATAAATTCTGCCAGCAAAAAGAGTAGAAAGAAATCAAATGGCAAACCTGAAGAATAATAAATGATCTATACCACTATCAGCAGGAGCTCACCTTTCTTAGCCTTACCCAGCAAGGACACCATTTGTAAATCACCAGGCCTGTACATCAGGAAATGAATTGTGCTTCTTCTACAGGGTGGTAAAAGCCCCGTTCTTGCCCTTAGTGATTTATATATCATCCATAACCTCCTGATATATTCAATCTCAACACCATTAATTCAGCGCATGTGGATAATGTGAGGCGGTGTTTCGTACCTTGCCAGTTGTTGACACCCTCCTTGGTTAGCAGACAGTGCTGAGTAGTCTCTTTTTCACTTGCCTCTGCTTTGCTGCACTTCCACACTTACCATCACTGCACTAAGTGATCACAGAGGCCATGCTGCAGCCCATATATCTACATGTAAATAACCTGTCTCTCCAGGGCCATCGACAAAACCATTTTGAACCCATGTGCCCACTTAGTTTGAACCAGCATTAGAGATACAGTACCTGAATTAATGGTAAAGTATAACAAAAGGGACACACGTGCTTACAATTAACGTTCGTATTGTACTCGTGGCATTGTTTATCAAGAGGCAAGCATACAACTTCCTTAATATCTGCCCTCATTTTTTATGTTTTTCCATCTCCTTTGGTTCAAAATGTGCGCACAGAGGGTTCTGTTGTACTACAGTATATAAGATTGATAATATTTGAACATTAATACTTTAACATTACAATTTGCATACTATTACAGTGGTACGTCAGCATACCAGTTCAATCCATTCTTGAGGCCAATTTTTGTAATTGTGCAACACATATTCTCATAGGAAATAATATGCAGATGATCTGTTCCAGCCACCCCAAAATATTATTAATATTACCAATTTCCAACACTCTAATAATATTTTTGTGACATGTAAATGAAGTAAAATATTAAATAAATAGACAATAAACCTCACTTAACCTTAATTTATGATTCCTCTTGGCACCGGCTGCTTTAAAAACCAAACTGAAAGAGGTTCCCTTTTCTTCTTGCTACCGTCCTTGCTAATATTCTTGGAACCCATGGTGCTATGTCTTCACAAAATTTTTCACAAAAAGCAAAAAAAAAAAACACATGTAAAGTTCCACTGACACGGGAAAGTTTTCAATGGTTCCCGGGACGCGCGTGCAACTTAGTCAGCATTCGGTTCGACTTGGTTTGTTCACTCGTATGCCCGAAAATGCTTCAAATGCCGAGGCAAATTTCTTGCAAAATTTCAGTTCTTAAGGCAAAACTTTGTGAAGGGGGCGTTCGTACAGTATGCCGAGCTACCACTTTACATGTTAAGCTATACAAGATGACCCCAGTAAAGATTTTGCCACAAACTATTACAGACTGTGTGAGAAAGTGAGAACGAAGAACAATAGACCTGCATTTATAGAATATTACGTTCGGTTTATGTCAACCAGCACAATCTGGATTCGTAGTACGTAGTTAAATGTAATTAAATGTAATTATAAGGGGATATATTATATAAGGGTTTTTTTTTGTTAGTTTGTTTGTTTTAATGGTCACATTTTAACCTTGCCATTGACATGTTTGTAACTCTCCTTTTTGCATCATCCTATGACATCCTACTATTGTTGGCTGATTTAAATGAGCTTCATTGTATAAGCCACAATCTTGAGGTTTTAATTTATAAAATCTCTCCGGCTGCCAGAACTTGTTGCCAGCTGTCTTTGATAGCAATGGCACTAAATCAGCTGCCAGTGAGCATGTCACTTTATGTGTTTTTGTAAGATTACAGATTTTCAACAAGATGAGTCACAGACGAGGCGACGTGACATTTTTGTCTGCAACAGCAAAGTTAGGCTAAAAATCATACATCATTGTCAACTCACATAATCACAAACTCAACTCAAATGGATTTGTTCAGTTGTTTGGTATAGTGTATGCCATTAAATTAAAGTACATAAATAAAACCGCTACAGTGACCATCTTGAAGCCGGAATCCATTTCTTCTTCAACCCACAGTTTGGCGTCACTTCACACAAACACTTTACCTAGGAAGGAGGTGTGGCACAAAGTTCAACTTAATGACGACAAAGGTGTAATGGTTAGCACTGTCGCCTGGCACCTCCAGGGTCCAGGTTCAATTCCCGGCGAGAGGTGATTCCTGTTTTTGTGTGCATGGAGTTTGCATGTTTTCCCCGTGATTGGTGGGTTTCCTCCGGGTACTCCAGTTTCCTCCCATTGCTCAGGGTACTGGCATTGGCCGTAGTGTGTAAATGAGTGTGTGTGCCCTGCGATGGATTGGCACCCTGTCCAGGGGTGTACCCCGCCTCGTGCCCTCTCAGTCTCCTGGGATAGGCTCCAGGCCCCCCTGCAACCCTGAATACAGGATAAAACGGTATAGACGATGAGTGAGTGAGAGTTAATGAAGACATTTTCTGATATGTTGTATGACTTTGAGTAAAAATGCTATTACCAAGCCAAATGTTGCCTTTTAAAGTGTGTGGTGAATTACACATGCAGTTTATCATCTGGCAAATCTTTGAATAAATCTTCAAATAAAAGACTAAATAAATCTTCCCAGAATCTTTGGATAAGGAAATTATACAGACCGGGTGTTTAGAGGAACAAAACAAAACAAAACGAAAACTAAAATAAAATATTTCAGGTTATTTTGACCTCTTCTGGGAAAAAAAAAAAAAAAACAGACCTAGGCCTTGTCTATATGTACATACAGTTCTGTGCAAAAGATCCAGCCCTCATTTCTACATATTTTGCATCCAAATACAGTAGCCAGGTTTTTTTTTTTTCTCCAGGCTACCTGAAGAATTTTTGGTTCTAATTTTCAGTCCAGTCCCAGTACCTGACAGTTTCAGAATGTTCTTTGTTTGTTATGTCACACAGTCACCGCTGAATCATTAAAACATAAAAAAAAAAATCTTATTTAAGGCAGGAATCAGTAGAGATGAGGGAAAAATGTATTCAGTTACACAGCACAATTCTTTCGTGTGGCAATTCATGTATCGGCAGACTGATTCCAAACTTGATTTCATAATTAATTTCATTAAATACATTTTAATTCATATAGATTTGCATTTAAGCTGGTAAAATACAGTTCCTCTATAATCCTACAGGTGGGACTGTTTACATACACTGAACAAAAATATAAACGCAACACTTTTATTTTTGCTCCCATTTTTCATGAGCTAAACTCAAAGATCT
>JAOVVB010000008.1:21981578-22019432 GCA_028570985.1 Heterobranchus longifilis
AAGGTTTCAGTTTTGTGTAAATGTTCATATTTGACACACCTTTTTTCTTTCTTTCTTTTTTTTTTTTTTTTTTTACATTTGTGTACACACACACACAGACACACATTGCTTTCGGACAATGATTTTCTCAAATTTTAAGGTCTTGGACAAGCATGGAGCAGTGCCCTCACTGCCCTATTGAGTCTCCACAGAGTTATCATTGCACCAAGTGGTCAAAAATGGCATCCAAATCAAGTGCTAATACGAGTCTGCTGAGAGAGGAATCACTCTGCCCCATGCTTCCTCTATGAAGATTATCAGTGACAGAGGAGCAGTTACTGACGGGATTGACAAAATGATGGCTTTAAGCAATGATCTTGTTTTATAGCAAGTAACAGGAATGAAATGAAATACATTTCTGCCGACAAAGGGAAAATGAAAGTGCAATGTTTCTATGATGTACCAGAACCGTTTATATTATCTAATATGTTGCAAAGATTGGATAGAAAGGAAAGGGCATTATAGAGCAAAGAATGTGTCTATATCAGAAATGCATGTGGACCATAGTGACCTTGTTTTGCACACAGGTTTAGAAAAAGAACAAAAATGTGACTTATTTTCCACTGTCCAATTTTTAGGGATTATTTATTTATTTACTTTGTGTATGTGTGTGTGTGTGTGTGTGTGTGTGTTTTATATGTAGGTGGGCTGGAAATTTTTACTGAAACCTAGCAACCCTAGTTAATTATATTAGCTTTTCTAAATGCACCTAATGTTGCACCAATATTAATGCTGTCCTGCCTCATCAAAATCTATAGTCACCTTATCTTATTCCAGAACAAGCATAATTCATCACCTTTCTATGGGTTTCATAAAAGAGGTTGTTGAAAAAAAAATCTGCTTACAAAAATATCTTTTGAGTGCATGCATTGCGGTTATGCTGTGTTACAGATGGAAAATATCATGCTGCTTTTATATAGTGGGAATTTGTAAATTAAGTCCTTACAGAGCTGTACCTCATGACCAATTTATGCAATACTTTCTTAAGTATGGAGCATTAGAGTTTGCAAATGAACTAACTGCTTTCCATTACATTACTTCTCTCTCTCTCTCTCTCTCTCGGTTCCCTTTAAGCCGTCTATTCAAGGACATAAAAGCAACAAGGTTTAGATTTTACAGGGTAACACAATTCATGCCTTTATCATTGTGTGAGAACAGACTTGAAAAGAGCCCTGGGCGATGCACAGACTATAGGCAAGTCCAAACACAAAATGCATTAGTAAGGCTCTGTAGATCAGAGAAGAAGCATGGGGAACATTTAGAGTGAGCTGTTAACTTGAGGAGAAAGAGACTGGGAGAGAAGAGGTCAAAAAAAAAAAAAAAAAAACATCCTAGTCCCACAAGAGTGCTGAAAGTCTGCCTTACCTAAGATCCACAATCAAAGCTCAGATAAGGATGTCAACCTCACTCCAGCGCACCAGTGCCACTTCTGAAATATGACTGCATCCTGTAATAACACAACACAGAGAGCATTCAATTACAACCATGCCTTTGCCAAGGTCCTTCTCCGGGGGGCAGGGGTGTTGTATATACACCAGTCTGCCTATATCTGTTCCCCCCTGGGTTGAGTTATGGCCTTCCACCAAGACTACTGCAGCTCAAATGAGCTCCACACTCCCCCCCTCCCCGCCGCCACTCCCCAACTTCACACAACTCCAGATAACACACCACCTCCCATTTAATTAAAAGTACACAATTATTTCATAATGATTTATAGGGCTGTCATCATGCAGGGGGAACGAGATAGAGGCAGAATGTGAACTTCTCATTTTCCCCCCCTCTCATTTTGACAGGGAAGGCAGGGCAAAGTCAATTGTTTTGTCTTTCTCCTTGTAATCTGTTGAGGCTTCTGAAGACTTCAATAAAAATTGTGCAGCACATCACGACATGACCTGCTATTTGCAGTAATTGAGGTAGAGTAAAAGTATTTTGTGCTTAGAGCTGGGAAAGAATGATAAGACAAGCTTGTCAGAGTGGCCCTGAGCAGATGGCCAGCCAAAGAACATAATTATATGGAAACAGGAGTTAGAGGAGTTAATTAAAGGCATTGCTCATATCTAATACTGTTAATATAGATGCCCAGATATTCACTACTTCAGCATTTCTGCCTGCACAATTCATCCTCATTCCTGTAGCAGCTGTGACAGATGTGAGTTGTTTGTGCAGGGACTTGCAGGAAATGAGTTGAAATTGTCCATTCAGGACTTTGTGCCCAGGACCCAACTTTCAGATTTTGCATTTCTTTCTAACCTCATGAGACCTAAAAATGTAAATTTTGTCTGCCTTGTTAGGTTTTCTCACTATTTGCATTTATTAGAACCTAAATATGGGAACCAATAAATGTCATCAAACACAAAGATGTTTGAACAAAGTAAACCACTGAAATATTAATCTCCAGAATATGCCAATTTGTAGGCATATCTGTATGTATATTTTTGAGAAGAGTGTTTACACATTCATCTAATGGTGTCTTATTTAGAACTGTTTAATAACATGGTCATTTATAAATTATTATCTTTCACACAAAAAGGATCTGGTTCAATCTATGACAGAATATGTGATAATGTCTTTTCTCCATATGAGATTAAACAACAAAAATCCTCTAATGATGACCTGTAATTAAAGAAAATGATGTAATGATGCCTCTGGCTTACATTATCAATCAGAGAGCACCAGCATCATGCAGAAAATTTAATCCTGTAAATAGAACTATTCTTCAAAGAGAGCTTTACTGTATATAGATATCTTGCCTGAGTACCCTGGGTAGGATTCCCACCCAATATGCCCAAACCTTGCCCATCACAAGTCCGGACAAAATGGGATGGGAAAATAAAAAAAAATGGGAAAAAAGGGCATACGGAATTTAATCGGATGGTTCATTGTGGAAACCCCTTAATCGGAGCAGCTTATAATAAATTGAGTTGATGAGTTTCACATCATCCATCAGGGATGTTTAAAGTCCAGCCCCAGGGCCAATGCAGTCTGTAAACAGATGCTAATAGACAGGCCTCTCTCTTAAATGTTTGCTAGGTGGCTTACTGGCCAACGCATTTTTTTGCTGGCCAAGCTGTTTTAACATAGTTAAACTAAAATACAAGAACCTTTTTATTCTCTAACTATACCTGCAAATTAATACATTATATGTCAAGAGACTGTTGTGGTACAGTATTTAAGGAATTTAATATCATGAGACCTTATTAAACAATTTAAGAGCTATTAAAAATATTCTGAAAAACTGAAACTGAAACAGCTAGAAGCTATCCTGACAGAAGAAGCTTTTTATCAGAGCAAATAGGAAACAGAACTTTACAAGAGCTAATAAGTGATAATGCTTCCAATCACGAAGCAAAGAAAAACTTTTACAAAGAGTTCTTAACTAAAATGGATTTGCAATTGGGGGAACGTATTAAAAGCGCCATAATTGCTAAAATGTTCAGCCAATTTGGATGTAAATACCCTCAAATTAAAGTTGAAGGTCTGCATTTCAATTCCCATGTACTGTGGTAGACATTTATGATTCAAGGACCAACTGTGTATGCATGGTGTTTTTTTTTTTTAGCATATATTTAGAATAATACATAGGGACTAGCTGGCAAGTATTTTGTTGTGGGCTAATCTGTACACCCTTTATAAAAACATCCCTGTCCTAAGCATGACTTCTACTAGGGCCATTATAGTAGTGCTCCAATTATGTGATTTTCATCCAATTTTCAGGTCAGGGTCAGAGCTTTGTCTTGTCTATCTTCAGTCACAATGGCACCAAAGCAGTCAGTTATCTTGCTCGTATTATAAAATCTACTACTATGAAACTCATGACCAATGAAAGATTTTTATACACAACTGTTTTGCTTTGCATTAGCAGAAACGGGGTGAAAATCTTACATTGTACATGCAGCTTTTTAATACTGTATATTATTTGGAAAATACAAACTACTAGACACTAAATACAGTAAAAGTAATGACAGTAAATGAAAATCTGGAGCTGTCTGAAAATAGTTATATTTTTGCAATGCAAATATATATTAAACAGCCAACCATATTGGTTTAAAAACTGGAACTGTTTAGCAGATGAATGCACAAGAAATTGAGTGCGTAAGTCACAGAGAGGAGATGATGCGGAGGAGATTCTTTTAAACGTTTATTTTCTTTGACAACGACGGTCTTCCATTTTCCAAAAGCAGTTCTCATGAGTTTTCTTTTCATTTAGAGATGATGGCGAGAAAAGGCAATTGCAGGTAACTTAAGACAATAACTAGCCACATCTTTTAGTTGCTTACCATCATTTTGTTTAAAAGCAGGCACAATATCCATGACAACCTTTACCCACCTGAATAAATGTTTGAAGGATAAAGCAGCTAAAGGTCACCTACCTTGTAACTGAGGCATTCAGAATGGATGCTACATTACTGGGAATTAGTGAATCGATTTGTGGGTTGATACTATGATCTGGATACAATGCAAAACTTCATTAGACATCTGAGTTGCCTTGGTAACGGTGTCTGCTGCTGGGAGTCTAAGTTATTTCAGTCCAGATAAAACCTGTCCTCTGCTGTCAAGATTCCCTTTTAGCATACACTCATACATCAAATTCAATATATTTTAATACATTAATATCTCGTACATGTTCAACACATTTACAAAGCTCCCTGTATGACCATTATCAATGTTTTACTATAAACATTCTTGAGTTTTCTTGCCCCTTCTTACTTGTTACGGATTTTAGTCTAGGCCCAGAATTATCTGACAGTGATTTATACCAATATCTATTTTTAAAACTGACTATACAAATAAAATGATTTAAGTTGAAATTAAATTAATTGCCTCAGCTCAAAATCAGATCTAGTCACTGACATCATTTCCAAAAACACTGTAAGATACATAAACTACATTATTCCAGATTAAGAACTTACTAATATGTTAGTTATCATGGCAACTATTGTGTGTGTGTGTGTTTTTACATTTAAATAAAATATTTTAAATAAAAATATTTTCCTTTATATTAAGAAATAGATCTATATTTTGCTGATTCAGTGCTCCACATTTCAAAATTCAACTATGAAAATTGGGAACAGATGTGTTAGAAAATCTAACACATGTTTCATTACCAGCAGATGCAGAGATAAAAAAAAAAAACAGATGAAATTTTCCCAAAAACATCAAAATATTGAAAGAGATTAAAGCACCATGCAGTGCCATTTTACATTCACATTCGAATCCACTTTAAGAGGAGTGTGCAACATAACAAAATAGAGAAAACTTGAAAGGCTCTGAAAACTTTTCATAATTACTGTATTATTCCCAAAACAGTCTTGTTCCAGACACTTTGTGTATCTCACAGACTGGAAAGAGGAAGATTAAGCCAACAAAGTAAAGATTAAAAAATCTCTTAACAGTTATGCTATAGGGATTTAGATAATTTTTCCATATAAAAGAAGATGATGATTTTATTCTTAGTAGAGCATAAAGAAGTACTGTCTGCCCTGCTTTATTGTCATATCATAGGTCTGTTTAGTACTCAGTAACAGCAGGATTCTGTCAGTTCCTTTCAGATGAGAACAGAAAGAAATCGTCAATACTAGTCTCAGGTGAACAGCTGGATACATATCAAAATGAGTTGGCTTTCTTCTGTAAGAAATTCAGCCTCTAGATGACCCAGGTTTGCTGCTCTTTAAAGTGCCTACTGATGCATGATATTTATTTTAGGGCATCTGTTATATTCCCAAACATTCCCCACTATCTTAACTTAATTCCATTACTTGCAGTTATGAAATTACTTTTCAGTTATAAAAATAATAATTCTGGCATATCTTTGGATATTACTGCTTAACATAAAATTCAACATCGCCACCATTAGGCCTGGCAGGGACAGATGTTGGGATTCCAAACAGGCAGCATAAAACGGAAAAGCATTAGTGTGTTTGGTTATTTTTACAAAAATCTACTTTTTCTGACCCACAATTACCACCCAGGAAAGGTGAAGGCTAACAGGCATGCCCCTCTAGTCATTTCCTCCTGCTCCATGATATTAATGGGCAATGTAACACACTTGGAAGAAAGCAATAGCTATTCTCTTCAGCATACATGAGCTCACAAATCCTCCACTCCTTGTGATTGGCAGGCAAGAGAAAGAATTTCTTCTTCCCGTCTAGAGAACATGGCCAATTTTACTGCCTTGGCTCATGGCCATGAATGGCATTGCCGGTGTCAAGATGCAAACTGGCATCTCCGGGCTAACAAGGTCAATGCCTTTCTATTGAATCTGTTGAATGGAGCCAGCACAAGCCTTATATGGAAAATCCGAGGAATCAATAAAATTAGACTGGAATCAGGGAGAGAGGAAATGATCGGATTAACAAAGATTAAGCAAAACCAAAAGGAATGGAAGAAACAAAAGTGAAACCAGAAAACAACTTTTATTCAACCTGTTTAATCCGTACGGCTTAGCTTTTAATAGACTATCAACTCCTGCTTAGCTCCTGCTGGACTAAAACCCTGCATCAAAACCATAGTCTAAAGCTGGATCCAAGTATAATTTGATAGCCGTTATGAAATATTCTATAAGTTAAGTATAGAATGCACTGGAATATTTATATACTGGATATTACTTAATATCCCCAGTAACCTACAAGCTCTGTGATCTCAGAAGATCTTATTTCTATTTCAGTTCAATACAATTATTTTTATAGAGCTCTTTTAACAATAGGCATTTCACAAAGTAGCATTACAAAAATCTCCATGTGGAAGCAACCCTGAGATGGACTAAAAAAAGCAACCCATCCACTTCTATAAATCTTTACATTATACAGTTGAGGAAAATGCAAGACAAACAGTAATATGTTTGTGATGAAATGATGTTCAGTATGACCATATTGTGAGAAAGAGACTTCAGATAACACAGGGCAGTCTAAATAAAATTATTTTAAAGCTATGTAGGGGCGGCACGGTGGCTTAGTGGTTAGGACTGTCACCTTGCCCCTCCATGGCACGGGTTTGCTTCCTCCCTGTTTTCTCTCCCCGCCTTTTCTCCCCGAGCTTGTTGGGTTTCCTCAGTGTACTCCGGTTTCCTTGCACAGTCCAAAGACATGCAGATTAAGAACTGGCGTTCAAATTGCCCATGTGTGTAAATGAGCGTGTGTATGTGTGTGTGTGTGCCGTGTGATGGATTCGCATCTCATCCAGGGTGTACCTCACCTCATGCCCTAAATCTTCTGAGATGAGAAGATTCAGGCCCCCCCAGGACTCTGCATACAGGTTAAAGCGGTATAGACGATGACTGAGTAAGCTATGTAGGAACATCACACAAAGTATGACAAAACTAATTCATTTCTTTCTATCTGGCACACAAGCAACATGCAATATTTTAATAAGCACAGCATGTTCTGACTATAAGCTTTATTTATTAAGAAAGAATAGGTTCTTCTGCTCTCCCTGTGCTTGGTAGGTTTCTGATAAAGAATATTTTGTGCATTTTTTGTGATTTTTTTTTTTCTTGCAAGAGTGTTAAAAGTTACAAGGGTGTTAAAAGCACAAATGCCAAAAAATAAAAATAATTGTTTTGGTTACATCAATGTGAATTTTGTGTGATTTTGTAAAACCCTATAATTCAATCTTCCACAGTTCTTTCCACAATGGATAAATCAACCTGCAGTTCTTTTTGTGGTTATTTAACCATGCAATTTAATATCAGTAATATAAAGCACCTTAATAAGAGTACAGTAGTGTGCCGTTTAATAGATATTTGTTTGACTGCATACATTTTTATTACATATATATCCAGATCGACTTGAACCTGGGACCTTCCAAACCGTAGTCCAGTGCCTAGTCCAGTGCCCGAACCGTAGTCCAGGGCATTGCAGACACAACCAGACACAGCAAACACAACTCCCCAAATAGCAGATGTATCTTCTGTCTCTTATATACAAACTTTGTGCAAGTTTAGAGTGTTTGTTGAGTGTAACGGTAACGGATTGTAAACATTCTTTTTCTTGGTTTCAGCATTCTCCAAATTCCTCTGAACACATTTAATTCCCTCAGGCAGCCACTATTTTGCAGAACATCACTGATCACTTGATAGAAAGAAGCAATGTGATTGGCTTATCGTGATACATTGGATTTGCAGTGAAATGCAGCCACTGTTTATCATTGTTTGCCTAAAGCATGGATGTCCAGAGCTTCTAAAGAAATAATAATTAGCACTTTTCAAATTAAATGATTTGTTAGAGACAGTCTTTAAAAACTGGGTAAAAGTCAGAAAATGGCATTTTGCTGTAGAAACTGTTCATAAAAATAGATAGATAGATATAGAAATAATTTACAACAAATCATATGTTTAAACATATTTTTGTAGTATATGTTTAAAATCAGGGAAAATCCTTATGCTCACCCTATATAAGAAAATAATCATGTGACTGTAGCGTAAGGGCGGTGCTGTCAGAGTAAAAATAAATCAGCAACAATACTCCTGATGTTTTTGAATTCTGTACTAACTACCATCTCTCACAAACTACAGTGTATGAGAATGAATGGAAATGTATAATAAACCTGTAGCATACGCATAACAAAGAATCAACTATTCCTCCTTATTAAAACTGTAAAGGACTGTAGTTATGTGCTGCGGGTAGCAGAGGGGCGCATTGATGCATGTATGTTAACTAAGATGATGCCAGCAGTGTGGGTGGATTTGGACTGTGGCAAAGAGCTGAAGCTACATCTACTGAGATCCCAAGTTTTCTGTTTCACAGCGTCGTGATGTAATTGGCATTTTTGTCACAAGTTTGCTGCAAGACCTTCAGTCTGTTTCTCACCAGTGATCGAGATTTACATAATTTCAAATGCAAGATGAAATTCCATAACACTGTGAAGTCGTTTTCACATGAAATCGCAAGGAAAATACAATTCATCTTTGACATTTAATGGATTTGTGCAGTGAGTTATTTTAAATCTGTGCCTTAAAATAAAATATTTCTCATTCGATCATTTTGTCATAACAACAAATTTAGTCATTTTGAAAGAATGAAATTGCATGCTTTCTGTTTTAGTACCCCAAAGTGTGAAGGAATAAAACAAGTGTATTATATAAGGCAATGATCTGCTCTGTTAAATGTGTGCATTCTGCAATGCAGATCTCTGCCTGTGCCTCTGGGAATAAAACTACCAGGAATTTCTTTTTTTAATTTTTTTTATTTATTTTGCCTTTAATACTGATGCATATGAAGCATGCTGACTTGCTTTTGAATTTCATTCTGTCTAAAAATAATATTTCTCACGTTATTGCTTCTACACAAGGCAAATCTTCATCCAGTCCAAACACGTCTAATCTGTAATGTAAAATTATTTGCACAGCCATGTTACAGAATCCGGTTAATGACTAAGGCTCTCAGTTACACAATGAGATGATTTAGTTGTCCTGTGGAACACAGTAGAGCTGCTGATGTTAATAGATTTCTGGTCATAATCATTTGTCGTCAATGCCTGCACAAGGGTGAAAAAGACACCACGGTACAATGAATAAAAGCTATTAAAGACCATTCAGTCTGATGTACAGCGACATCTCATCATGAAAATGTAACTGGTGGATTGTTCAAAAAAGACAAATGATTATTAGCAATCTTGTGCAGGAAAAGCCTACTGAGAAACTACTACAACAAATAAAGAACACTTTTAATATGCACTTCTATAATAAGGTAGCATAAAAGCTTGGTCATAAGGGGTTCCTCAAATGTTTTTTTGACATAGTTTTGAATCCTTTGCTTCTTTAAAAGGACTCTAATTGAGATCCCTTCTGGTAAATTAAGCATTTTGTTCCACATAGAACTTTATACCAGTATATGCACATACAATTGCACTTTTGCCCTTAGTGCTCACAGTTTTAAAAGGAATTAATTTATGGTCACCTGTCTGGTATCCCCCAAAATATGCATCCCTTGTTCCCTTGAGTGTGGTTCCTCTGAAGATTTCTTCCTCACGTGGTCTCAGGGAGTTTTTTTCATGCCACTGTCACCTCTGGCTTTTTATTCCTGTAAAGCTGCTTTAAGACAACACCCATTGTTAAAAGCACTATACAGATGAAAAGAATTGAAGTGAATTGATGTGGCTTATGGCACATCTGCATAATTCAATTCAATTCAATTTTATTTGTATAGCGTTTTTAACAATTGGCATTGTCGCAAAGCAGCTTTACACAATCAAAAGAATTATTTAAGACTAAAAGACAAAATTATATAACTGTCCCTGATGAGCAAGCCGAGGACGACGGCGACGGTGGCAAGGAAAAACTCCCTGAGATGGTAATAGGAAGAAACCTTGAAAGGAACCAGACTCAACAGGGAACCCATCCTCACTTGGGTGAAACAGATAGCAGGGATTGATCTGCACCATACTGTGTGAGACTGGAAGTTCAGTATAATAAGAGATGTGTTTAAAATGAACGATCCACAGCATTGCTGCCATTGTCGGTGTGTCATACGGAACAGTCTAGGCAGTTGCTGCCAAGTTCGTCCACAGGATGCTCACCCAGGAGCAGAAGGAACATTGTGTAGAAGTCTACAAAGAACTCGTTCCCAGGGACCAGAACATCAATAGCGAATTCTGCTGCCAGGTTTTAAGGGGTCGGAAGAAGGAAGTAAATCTCGAAACCTGGATCCCCCCTCGTAACAATATCAGTCATCAGTCCAATATGGTGCTCATATAATCACAACTGTACAACTATTCCAATATCGCACGTGATACCACTTTACAGAAGAGCCAGACTTCCCTATATGCTCATTAAGAGTTATAAGCTCTATAGGCCCCTGCAAATTAGGCAAGGCCCCTCATCTTTTGTTTTTGTCACACCAGGTGTCAATGTTAGATGAAAAGTGCTGTTCCAGTGTCACCCTGTGTCAACTTGTGTACTCTCCTCTCCAACGTCAGTGTCAGCAAGTAAAAGTAACATGATGTGTTGATGTGTTAGCTTGCAGTGCATCCGTCTCTAATCTGTCTGTCTTGTTAACCTAGCTTAGCATTTCAGCTCTTGGTCTGTCTGTTTCTTGCTTGCCAGCAACTTCCAAGGTTCTGTTCTATGGCTTTGTCCCTGACACAAAAGCAAGTGTGAAATACAACTACTTATTTAAAATTACCGGAAAAGCACATCACACTTGAACAGGCTTTCATACGCATATGCAAGAATTGAAAATGCTGTCACTACATAACATAAATAATACTACCAGATCTTACAGGCTTTTGTGAAAAAGCACATCAACAGCCTGCTGGCGGACATTTCAGCTTTCCGCTTTAGCACTAGTAATGTCTCTCATTAGTTTAACTGTGCAGTGGATTGATGAGGATTTCACTCAGCAGAAAGTCATCCTACATGCAAAGCAGTTATAAGGTTTGCACATTAGACAAGCTAGAGCCGATGGGTTTGATGAGGTGTTTCAAAAATCAGTTTTGCTGTATTTCTGAGCAGAAACCCATCCTGCTACTTCTATCAGCGGTCACCTCATCAATAAACCCCAGTGAACAGGTATTCTGAAGTGCCTTACATGCTGTTGCCATACACCTGCCTCCACACCTTGTTTGATGATCTGGTATCATTTGGAACATGAGCCCTTCCTTTCCTTCTACACATTCTTCTTTTGCAATAATGTACCAGAATTGGGCAGGGTTCTTTAAAGAGTTGTTTTCGGCAAATTCCAATACGGCCTGTAGTGTTACCAGTGGTTGGTGTAAAAGCAAATTTTAACAACAATATGCAGATGGGATTGGATTGCGGGCATAATTCATTCCAGAAGCGTGCTTGTTATCCAAAAAACCACACAGAATACTGTATGAGTAGTTTATAGCATAATATCTGTAGGAGTATAGCAGGAGTCTATAGGAATCAGCGTTGTAATTTGCCACACAAAAGAATCACAATACTTAACGGAATTGATTGTTCCCCCATCTCTAAAGTACATGTATATTAAATCCCGACACTCCACCAACTGCTCTGGCAGACAGTACTATGAGGTGATAGCCACATTAGTTTGTAAATGACCAATCATTCAATTCCAATTACTGATTTACTGGCATAAAGTGTATGTTCGGAGCCAAAATCCTCATCAAAATGAAAGTACTATTTAGTGTGAAACATTATTCGGGGTGCCATAAGCACAGTGTGTCCAACCAAAGTTAAAATAAAGCAGAAATATTAACGGCTGTTTAAATAATTAAACATGTCTGCGTTTCTGTTGCCCTGCCTAGAGAAACTCATAAGACACTTGTGGGTGAAAGTCAGGCTTGATAAATGCACCCTATGCATAATGTATCAATGGCAGGCTTTGAGCAAGAGAGCATGTGCAGTCGTGACTCACTCACCCCATTCATTCACTTTATACATTTACGCTGTTTAGTGCCGAATTTAATATTCGGTTCAAATACAAACCCCACTTGGAAAAAGTTGGGAAGGTACGGAAAAACGAAAAAAAAAATATCATAATTTAATAGAAATAAATAATTTCTAAATTTACACATCGCGAGACAAAAATTATCCACACTCGGGCTATAGAATCTATATTAATTATTGTTACAAAGAAAAACTAAAAAAATTGACAAATCTCCTTGCTTTTAAAAAAAAACGGATCCACGGATGCACCGCTGTCTTCACTTGACACTTCGATGGAGCAAGGGAGGATGCTTTAACGCCTCAAAAGTCTGTGGTGTTGTAGAGTTGTTTCAGTGCCACTGACATTGATCTGTGAAAGCAAAAAAGTACAAACAGATTTCTGAGCCACATATGCTGCCGTCAAGATGAAATCTTTCCTCCGCGACGCCCATGAGTATTTCAACAAGACAATGAAAAAAACATGTTCCACAAACGTTCCACAAAAGTCGAAGCTGTGGAGGGAAACCGTGCAAGTGCAGAAATGGCCTGCTAGCATTGACGAAGAAATACCTGGACTTCTGCACATCAAGACAAAATTACACCTGGAATGAGTTTGGACCTAGTGACTTAAGTCTCTAAACATCTTTTAAGTATGGTGAAAATGAGTGGCAACATTTCAAAGTGGTAAATGCTTTACCGACTCATTTTTTTAAATAATGTTGCAGGAATCAATATTGGAATGTTTAAAGATCAAAGATAATTTATAAATACTGTTATTTGATTGGAGTTTTCATGTTCTCCCTGTGCTTGGTGGGTTTCCTCCAGGTACTCCGGTTTCCTCCCACAGCCCAAAGACATGTAGATTAGCCTAACTGGCGTTTCCAAACTGCCCGTAGCATGGAAGTAAATGTGTAAATACTTATGTCCTATGATTGATTGGCACTCTGTGCGGGGTGTGCTCCACCTAGTACCCAGAGTCCCCTGGGAATTGGCTCCAAGCTCCCTGTGACCCTGTACAAGATAAGCGATATAGAGAAAGAGTGAGTGAATGGTTTCTGTTTTTCCTAATGTCTGTAAAAAAAAAAAATGCTAGAGAAATGTTCAGCTCATTGATTGCACGATGCCGGGAAACAAATCAAAACTTTCCTTGTGTACAGCTCTATCTACTGTATAACCCATTTGTGGAGTTTCGGAAGTCAGTATGGTCTGGGCAATAAATCTCATTTTATACAACATGAAAAGTATAAACCTGTAATAAAAAGAAAGACAAGCCATCTATATATAGCCGAGACATTTTAAATAAGCAAGCCAAACTGATTAAAGTAGGTAAATATGGATTATGCTGGCTAGCACCACATGACACACAAACACAACTGCCAGTTATACCATATGGACTGATATCCTGTTTCAAATTCAGTCACAACCCAGCATCCTGTCCACCTCAGGGACATGCGATAAATATCAATAGAGACAAGGTACAGATTAAATAATGATTGATACAGAAAACAGCTGTCCGGTCAACACAGACACAAGGACAAATGCCAATCACCACCGATGTCCATGTCATGACCTCTCATTTATGCCAGCAACAATGTTAGCATGCAGGGAAACATGCACTTAATTTTTCTCTACAAAAATCAAACCACTGCAGGGTTCATTTAGTCACCAAACACACGAACACTGAACAGTACAGATAGTTAAGTGAGTCAATGAAAACAACAACATTAATTGAATGGTGGTGTTTGATCTAAGAAAACTCTTCATACAGCTACACAGAATGATGCATCAGAGATTACCCCATGTCCTCGGTCCTGCTTGGAATTACCACTGCAGGATTACTTTATGATAAAGTTCTGGAATATTTCAGGCTATAACAACTGAAGTTTATAGTAAGGAGTTCTAATAATGCCAAGAAAAACACTGCCCTCCTGTAATCCAACTATGCAGCATGGTGGCTTATTGGTTAGGACAGTCGCCTTGCACCTCCAGGATCTGGGTTTGATTCCCGCATCAGGTCTGTGTGCATAGAGTTCACATGTTCTCCCTGGCATGTGCTTGGTGGGTTTCCTCCTGGTGTCCCGTTTACTCTTACAGTCCAAAGACATGCAGATTAGGCTAAGTGGTGTTCCCAAATTGCTCATAGTGTGTGTGTGTGGGCCCAGTGATGGATTGGCACCCTGTCCAGGGTGTACCACGCCTCGTGCCCAAAGCCTCCTGGGATAGACTCCAAGTCCCCCTCCCCACAACCCTGTAAACATGATAAAGCGGTATAGACGATGAGTGAGTAAGAGTGATAATCCAACTACTCAAATATTACATATGTTTTGCCTATTTATTAGAATATTTAAACTTTTTTTTTGTTTGTTCGTTTTAAAACTGAGCTTTCACTGGACAGAACAGATCGAAGCAGACATTTGCAGGCAGGCACTTGTCTATGGGAAAATCTCGTTAAAAGATTTGATCTTAGACTATCAAATATTTATGCCGTTTCATAGAAAAACGTTACATTTAATAACGTGAAAAATATCTGGAAAATATTATCTCCTCCTGAGTCAGCTCAGAAGCCGCTGGAAACTGACTGCAGGAGAACCCATTGACCCGGTCAGTGGAAAAGGGATGTGTGTCAGCCAGAAAAATGGCATTCAAATATCCAGCTTAATTTAACTCTGCTGTCACTGTGTCCATCAACTGGCCATCATCGGAGAGGTGAATTTAGGTTATTACCTTTGGCCAGATACAAACAGGAACAGTCAGACAGAACTCATCTGGCAGAGAAACGAAGAGGGGGGGGGGGATTGGGTGTGCACATTTTTCCCTTCTTTGATCCCTCGCTTTCAGATCATTATGAGTGCAATCATGAGAGCTGAAAAGCGCCAATGCACCCAGAGCGCCTTTCATCACACCACCATTACAGTACACACAAAGACACAACTATTACTGGTGATAAATGCTTTGCATTCCAATACCACATTTCCTCCTGCGAAAGTTAGCATTCTCACCATGATATCATCTGCTGTATAATGTGGTTTTATCATAATGAACACAACTCTTTTTTCTTTTTTTTTCCTACATTCAAGAAGCTATAGAAGACATCCTACCTCTCCCGGAAGTTCCGGGATTGTCCCACATATTTATGGCAGCTTACTGCCATCTGCAAATCATATACAATATATTGAAAGTTGAGCAAGTAAAAGCAAGGAGGAGGGGGGGAGGAGGAGAGAGAGCGAGAGAGAGAGAGAGAGCGCACATGCACATAGAGATTAAACCTTTCACTTTTCTTAGTCGGCTGAACTTTACATTCAAAAAACTGAATGAAGAAATGCTGTGCGATCGTGACATCACTTCTCCTTAAAATCATGGACCGTTTCTTTTTGTCTCCTCCTTGCACTGTGCAGAATAAGCGGCGTCAACTGTTAATGTGTGTGTGTGTGTGTGTGTCCACTTGACAGAGTACACTGATAAAAGTAATCCCAGGGTAATGTTGTGTACATCCATAAGAGAGGCAGCATCATTGGCCTCTGATCTCGTCTCTCACAGGCGACAAAATAACATGATACTCTGGGAGATTCTAAAAAGAAGAATTAGAGTTGAATGTGTGTCATCCAAATCTTGTTTTTGTTTTATGAATATGCAAATTCGACACACACGACCCTTTTCAACAAACCAGTATTTCAGATAATCCAGTACTGCACAAGCTGTATTTGTGTATTAAAACTTAATAAGCTTGCACTGAATGCAAGAAATAAAACACAATGAGACATGATACTACAGAAAAATAATCAATAAACGGATGGGGTGATGGTTCTTTTACTCAAGTTTTATTTTCTATTACCATTTTGGCTTCCAGTGCTTTGGAAAACAACACAATCAAGATTAAAAAATAAGTGCTTCATATTTCATTGCAAAATTATATTCTAATGATATTCTTTTTACTTTATATTTTGTATTAATTATTTTTATGTATTTTTTTTTTTGGGCTGTGAAACGAATATTTTGAGTTTCCAATATTTCTAATTGAACAATTCGCTTTGGTTTATGAGTGTTTTGAAATATGAGCCCACTCCCAGAACAAATTATGCTCATAATCCAAGGTTTCACTGTACTTTCCAGTTTCAGGAGACATTAATAACTTTACTTGACTGTTGCAGAATAATCAATAAAGTATTTCCATACTAAAAATACCCTGCACCATATGATTTATTACCTACATCATATGGATTATTATTTATTTACTTTAAATGTGGTCATCTGCTATAGAATTGACCATTTCCAACAAAATTGCCAAAAACGTAATGCACAATTGACAGTAAAGACCTATAAATAAACTATAATTTCTTAAATGCTATAGAATAATACATACCACAGTATACCTGGTTGACACAGCATACAATTGACGTGAAGGGTCTTGCTCAAGGACCCGATCATGTTTGGTTTGGTCATGCTGGGATTTGTTCACATGACCTTCGAATAGGTGACTTGCACACTTAACCGGCAGCTGAATGCAATGTTTCAGTAGAACTAATTCAGTGCTGGGCTTAGCACAGCCATGCTGATATTTAGTACAACAGCACGACCTCGAATGTAATCTTGCTTCTATGCAACAGTTTCACAAACACCATTCATCATCAACAGATTATTATTTGTTTCTTTCCTTAACCAATTATTCTGCTAACACGTATCCTCCCACAACTGGCAGAACTAACCCACAACTGGCGGAGTCGGTGACTGAACGTTAGCAACTTACAGATAATTAACAGAAAGTGTAATTAACAGAAATAAAAGTAGCTTTAAATTCCTAAATAAAACATGGACGGTTGAAAGGCAATTCGGAACGACTTAAAGCAATTTCTAAGAAGAATAGGTGGTAATTAGAAAGTAGGAGTCCTGCCACATACTTGTTCTATCAATTAACTACACCAGCACAAAACAGGTGATGTCACCAATTAGTGCGAACCTATCAGGGTGAAAGCTGTGCTGATTAGAATCGGATGGTTTAAAGGATGAATCAAATACATGGCAGGACTTCTGACCACCTCTGCTAAGGAGACAAAATATGTGTTGTTATTAGCCTTAAGTATACTGCACAAGGTATTCAGCCATGTTAAGTGAGATTCCAAACCGCATGGAGCTAAACTGCTCAGTTCTGCAAACGGAGTGAATAATGGGTCTCCACTTCACCAGAAAAGGGAATAAAATTGCTTCTCACTACAGCGTGTGGGGGAAGGGAGCTTAAAAAAAAGGATTTATATATTTATTAATTTAACATTATTATCAAGGACGACATCATATTAATAGGACAATAATTTTATAATAATTATTTATAATAATTTTAATCAAGAAATCCTTAGTATTATATAGGCTAGTAATCTGTAAAAAAAATTCATACATTGTGTAAATTCATTAAATAATTTATTTATTTACAAATTATAAACATTTTAATAGTATATGTCTTATAATGGAATCAGGGTTTGTTTCAATAAATATTTAATATTTAATCTCCGTAGTGTGAAAATTACACAGCAGCAGCGACAATCGGGGCCCGTATTCACAAAGCTTCTTAAGCCTAAAAGTTGCTCCTACTGTAGTAATGAAATTCTAAGAGAATTCTTAGAATTATGACATTTTTTAAGAATTTTTCCTCAAATTTAGGACAAAATCTTAGTAAAGATGAAAATGATTCACAAAACATCTTCGACCTAAAAACAGCTCCTAAGGAAAACATTTTTAAGAGTAGAGAGCAAGACTTTTAGAAGGCTTAAGAGTTTCTATAGCAGAGATATAGAAATATTCTCCGAACACTAAACAAAAGTAAACACTGCTCTTCTGTCCAATTTGATTTTCTTGTTCTTTTACTTCCTTCCATCTCTCTTGGATTGTTGACTACATACCATCGAAAAGTGTAACTTAAATAGACTGTCCTGCAATCATGTAAATTGGTAAAAAGTGTGCCATTTTGCTTCCATCAATCTGAAATGGATTACAAATAAAATCAGTATGGTAAATAAATGAAAGAACTTTAATATCGTTACTACTGTGTGGAAATTGGTTGCTTCAAAAGTAGACACATTTTCAACATTTGGCTGTTTTAATTAACTTTATATATTGATATTTAGCCTATAACAGAAGCTTTGTATAAAGTAGTCTGTAGTCATGATTATACAATTTCTTTATATACAAACATTATGATTTCACTCTCTATTCTATCATCATATATTCTATTTTCACAAAGAGTCCACTTTAAGACCTTTACAGATTTTTTTTATCAACCAATCACAGTCCTTGAATTGCTGCATCATCCCTAGCAACAGGGTCAGCCACACCTCCTCACTAAGATAAAGTTTTTTGTACTTTCCTTACTCCGAGTTGCTCCGAGAAGTTTCCTAAATCACTTTTAGTCTAGGACTCCCAGCTAGGACTTTTTAAGCTAAGAAAGGAGTTCTCTGAGAGAATTCTAAGAAGCTTTGTAATCAAACTTGCAATATAGACTTTGGTATTATTCATTTATGTAACAAATTAATATTGTAAACATGGTTTAATGAATTAAAAAATCGATTTTGTGTACGAGTGCTTTAAAATAGAATTCTCTCAGAGAACTCCTATCTTAGCTTAAAAAGTCCTAGCTGGGAGTCCTAGACTAAAAGTGATTTAGAAAACGACTCAAGACGCATCTGTTTCTCCAGTACTTGGACTAACCCCAACAAAAATAAATAAATAAAAAACCTTTTCCCAGTTGTGTTGGACTAATGGCACTTAGTTATTAACCTAGTTAACCCAGTGTAAGTAGGTATCCAATGATGTAAACTTTAAAGCACTTTTTGTAAGTCGCTCTGGATAAGAGCGTCTGCCAAACGCCTAAATGTAAATGTAAATGAAAATTAGTCAAATTCCGAAGGTCACGTAAATAGTCATTATATTTTAATTCACAGGACAGACTAAAGTTGTGGCATAGGAGTTGACCAATAAAATGGGCATATTTCTCCACCTATTGTTGCAGTGCCTCAGCAACACAGTCTATGTTAAGAACGCTGCTCTCATAAAATGTTAAAATGCTCCTCAACACTGGACAGGCAAGTTCTAGAGACTAGCACACTTCTACCTGTGAGGCATTAAAGCATCTAGGCAAAACAATACTGTGCATGTTGTACATTCCAGATGATAATCAGCATGTTTCTGTAGCGTACGTGTTCATGCGACACTGCGGGTAGTAATAATTCAATACCGTGCAGCTCTACTGTTCTCACACACACTGCAGCAGAAGATCACAGACTCAAAGCAGAACTCCACAAGCATGAAGAAAGCATTCTGCTCTGACCCATCCAGAGTTACAACCATAAACCAAGAAAACAAGTGCACTGTGCCTGGAGAGCAAGTGCCAAGTGCCATCAGCCCTGTCAGAAGCCCTGTCAGAGAAATTCTTCGTTAGAGCTATTGACAATCTTTCAGACTGTGGCAGGTGACAAATGCCATGTGGATTGAACCCCATGAAAAACTCGGTCCTGATTCATCATTTTCCATACAACACTAGTGTCAGAACTCAGAGTATCGGAGATCTTGCATTATACTTAAAGATTTTTTCAAAAGTTTCGAGCTATGATTTGCAAATATTCTCCGAGTTTAAGATCTGTGCTCCAAACAATGATGTAATGTTGATATATGCGATAAATGCACAATGTGTATTTTCCCCCATCTATGTTGTACACGTTGTCAGCGCTTTGCTACTAAGTGGTATAATATGATTTTTTTGCAACCATTTAGCCCAACCCTAAAAAAATAAATATTCTGCAAATTTATTTAGACAAACATGGTGCCTATATTCAAGTTAATTAAAGAGCCAAATGTTAAAAATGTATCTACTTTTAAAGCAACCAATTTCCACACAGTAGTTACTATATTTAAGTTCGTACATTTATTTACTAAACTGAATTTGTTACTTGTGATCCATTTCAGATTGATGGGAGGAAAATGTCCCAGCTTTTACTAATTTACATAATTACAGGACAGCAATCCAAGAGAGATGGAAGGAAGTAAAAGAACCAAAAAGTCAGATTGGACAGAAGAGCAGTGTTTACTCTTAGCTTTAACGTTCAGTGTTTGGAGAATATTTCTTCTTTCCACCATTTTGTCCTCTGCTATAGAAACTCTTAAGCCTCTTAAAAAGTCCTCCTCTCTACTCTTAACAAGTTTTATCTTAGGAGCTGGGTTAAGATGTTTTTAGATTTAGTCCTAAATTTAAGGGAAAATTCTTAGAAAATGTCATAATTCTAAGAATTTTATCAGTAGGAGCAACATTTAGGCTTAAGAACCTTTGTGAATACGGGCCCTGATGTTGTTGTGTGTTCTAAGATCATTTTCTGCTCACCACGGTTGTTACAAGTGCATATTTGGGTTACTATAGGCTTCATGTGGCGCTCAGACCAGTAATTATCAGACCTGATAATTTTCTCTTAAATAAGATGTCTCAGTATGCAGACCCCCTGCTCACGTTTATCATCATATTTTTTTTATTATTATTTTCACACCATTCGGTGGAAACATCCAGAGATTTGTTGTGTGTGAAAATACCATGAGAATCAGCTGTTTCTGAAATCCTCAAACCAGCCCATCTGGTACCAACAGCCATGCCATGGTTACAGAAAAATGAGATATATATATTTTTCATTCTGATGTTTGATGTGAACTAAAGCTCAGGACCTGCATTTGTATCCGTATGATTTTTGGGCATAGTGCTGCCGTCACATGATTGGCTCATTAAATAACTGCATGAACATGCATGTGTTCCTAATAAAGTAAATGGTGAGTGCCTAACATACTCCTGATTGAAGTATCTTGCAATAACTCTGGAAACTTGTCCAGTACTGTTGTCTCGATATCCTTCATTGATTTTTTTTTTTCCATAGAAAGAACCATTTAAGCATTACAGGCCTGTGCCAAGAGCACAACCTAGAAGGATCACTCACTCACTTACTCATGTGCTCATCGTCTATACCGATTTATCCTGTATACAGAGTCGCAGAAATCTCTCAGGAGACTCGGGGCACGAGGCGGGGTACACCCTGGATGGGGTGCCAATCCATCGCAGGGCACAAACAAACGCTCATAAACACAATATGGCAAATTTGGGAACGCCAATTAGCCTAATCTGCATGTTTTAGACTGTGGGAGGAAACCCGGGCGCAGAGAGGAAACTCACCAAGCACGGGGAGAACATATGAACTCCATGCACACAGACCCGAGGCGGGAATCGAACAGATCATGGAGGTGCATGCGACAGTGCTAATCACTAAGCCACCTAGAAAGACCAGTAGATCAAAACGTTGCCTGGCCTCTACCCTTCCACCTGTTCAGCATGAATGCACCTACCAGGACCTCGCCAGCATAGCACTATGATTCAATGAGACATGCAGGCAAGGTAATGATCCTCGAGACGGGATCTACATTATCCACATAATCTGCAGTACTAGATGTTAATTCAACACTACATTTAAGACCAATACCTTTACACTCACACAGAATCACATGTGTATATAAAATGGCTCATTAGAACAGTTTATTAGATTCCTGAGAATGTACATGGAGGATCTGTGCATTTAGACCTCAACACTAAAAAAATGTGTGTGCCTAGGACTGGGAAACACCTTTACAATCAGAACGATCATCTGTCTGCACAACACCTTTAATCCCAGTGACGTACCGAGACTGATGTTATCTCACTTTGACATCCGAACTAGTGCGTGACGAAGGTACAGGTTCTGGATCATCTTTAATAATAAATAAATAAATAAATAAATAAACGCTTTGCGTTTGAAATGCATGCACAGGAACAGATGCAAAACGTGTTAGGCATGTTGGTGCGGATTGCACTGCAGAATAGAGAGCTTTAAGTCATCCTTGTGTGTGTGTGTGTGTGTGTGTGTGTGATTGGGATCACTTTCCTGCAGAATATCCAAATCAGCTGTGTGTGTGTGTGTGTGTGTGTGTGTGTGTGTGTGTGTGTGTGGTTTGCAGCAGCAGCACCCCGGTTTGCTGGGAAGTGATGATGGACTCACCTGCCTGGGTGAGGAGCTCCGACATGGTCCAAACCCCTAGCAGCAGGCTGCACAGCAAACCCGCCTGCGCGCACAGCAGCTCGCGCCTCTTACGAACTTTGAATATCTTCGCGATGGCGCATTTCTTCTTCATGCTGTCACTCTGCTCCAATTCGACCATCATTTCATTTCAGATGCGGCGTTTTCTCTCGCTTTTGGTTCATGCAAGCGCTTTCGAATCAATGTAGCATTTCCGTCCCCAATCCTCCTACCTGTCCTAAATCGTATATAGCGATGCAGATCTAAATGCATGCACGCGCTCGTTTGCACGCTCCTCGCGCTCACCTTCTTTCCGCGTGCAGTCCCGCAGACGAACCCGAACGCACGCGCGCGCCCCCAGGCTTGTCTTAATTGGAAAGCCGAGCAGATTTCATCTTCTTTAATTGGTCGGTATGTATGGGGCGTGGCTACGGGGCAACCCCGCCCCCTCGAACCCATTCGGAAGACGAAAAATTATCGCGCGCTTGCCGCCAGTGTTGATGCTGTGCTCAGGTTTACTCCACCAGATTCGGTCCTGCAAAGTGACTCGTTAAAAATTATTTTCAGCGTGTCTTAGTTTTTAGCCTGTGATCAGCCATAACATTATGACCACCCGCCTAATATTGAGTAGATACCCCCCCTTCTTGCCACCGTTACAGCGTTAACCTTTTCCTTAGTTTGATCTATACTAGCACTTCTATTGCCTGACAACTTGGTCAAAGCAACCCCAAAACTGCAGCTCTTGTGTGATGTTCCCAGTCTGCAGTGGTCAGGACCTATCAAAAGTAATCCAAGGAAGGAAAACCGGTGAAGCAGTGACAGGGTCATGGGCGGCCAAGCTTCACTGATGAACATGGGGAATGAAGCCTATAGCCCATGTAGTCCGATCCAATATAAGAACTACTGTAGCTCTAATTGCTGAAACAGTTAATGCTGGTTTCCATATATAGGAGACATTACTCAGTAATGACATTAGGTCATTACTTTTTTGGGTCCAAAAACAGGGACCCACTCAATATTAAGTGGCTTTTCCTTGCCACCGTCACCATCGGCTTGCTCATGAGGGACAACCTGATCATTTTGATTATTTACATATTTCATACTCATTTCCATAATTTTTTTTTTCATTTAATAAAGCTGCTTAACCACTGTTAAAAGTGCTATATAAATATAATTAAACTGAATAGGCCCATTGAAATTTAGTTTTATACATTTTTTGGCAATTTTATTAAAATAAGAATATCTTCCTGTTATGATACAATCAGTGTCCTGTCAAAAATGAGTGACAATGGCACCAGACACATAAGTATGTACGTAGTAAAGTTGTAAGCCTTAGATGTAGTTCATTACAGAAATCTAGCATCTTTCTCTTCACTTGGTCATAATTATACATACAGGGTGAAAAATATACAATCAGCAGACCTACTATTTGGTTAAATGTCCCTTAGGACATTTCAGCAGACATTTTTGTAGCAATCAACAAGCTTGTGGCAGAATTCTGGTTAGATATTTGATGCATCATGGGGAAATTAGTACTGTTCAATTACAACGGTTGCATTCCTGGTGCTGGCATTCAAGCACAGTCCACACATTTTTAATATGGTTGTGGCTTCAAAAGATTTGAGTCAGCTTCCTTTATCCATTTCACAGTCGGGTTGACATACTGAAATATTAAATTTTGTCACATTTTTATGTGTCTGATAATTTAGGCTTTTGCTGAAGATTTCTGGGGTAGCCTGCCTTTTGTCAATATTCCATTCACTTTGCGCAATGCAGCCAAACAACTCCAAAGCATGACGCTATCACCATCATGCATAACATCAGTACAGCATTCCCGGGGATGAAGGCCTCAACTTTTCTTTTCCACAAAAATCTGGTCAAAACTTACCTAGAGAGGGATTTTTCTTTGACCATGTGGTCAGCCGCAAACTTTAATAAGGCTTGAAAGTGTTGATTTTGCAGCAGAGATTTCCTTCTTGGATAGCTAAATTATCTGACAATGAAACACTTAAAAAATTTAAAACTAAAATAGGCTTGGCAGCATGGTGGCTTAGTGGTTAGCACTGTCACCTTGCACCTCTGAGTTCGATTCCTGCCGCAGGTCTGTGTGCATGGAGTTTGCATGTTCTTCCCGTGCTTGGTGGGTACTCTGGTTTCCTTCCACAGTCCAATGACATGCAGATTAGGCTAATTGGCATTCCCAAATTGCCTGTAGTGTGTGAATGAGTGTGTTTGTGTTCCCTGCGATGGATTGGCACCCTGTTCAGAGTGTATCCTGCCTTGTGCCCTAAGTCACCTGGGATAAGCTCCAGACCCCGAGGGACCCTGTATAGATGATGAGTGAGTGATTGAGTAAAGTAGGCCCAATAATCTTCTAATTACCTTGGTGGTTCCTGGGTTGTTTCTGACCATCCAATGCTATTTTCTCTCTTAAGGTGTCAAAAGTGTCTACATCTCCCAATAGCTTGTACTCATATTTGAACTGATCTTGGAATCTGCACGTGTTTGGAAATTACTCCTAGAGACATTCTTGACCTCTTTCTCAGATCAGTACTGAGCTCCTTGGACCTTCCCACTGTAATGTGTGCTGGTCAAGCCAATGAGTGCTGCAAATTAATCATTTTTATGCCGTAACAGAGAGGCTAGCAACTGTAGGCAATCATAATTACTAACAGGAAATTCTGAGGCTTAGCAAATGAAAAGAAAGTTTGGGACTTTCATTGCCACTGAATTATTAACCTAGGTAGGTGTGTATGTGTATATTTTTGACCTTGTATGAATAGTTTAGGCCATGTGTTGACTTCAGAAAACCTAAAATGAATTAAACATTGTGTTTTAAATTCTTGGTGTTTTCTCCTACCAAAGATTAATGTTGTGATTTGCTGTATAGGTTCCTGTGTAATATAACTATAATCAACATAATAATATATAGTCTACACTAATTTTTGTGAATGACAGTGAATGATGAAGAAATGTATGTTTCTACCAAGGCCAAGGTCAAATGAAGGACACACATGCTGTCACAGTGTGGACATTAGAGAGCTGTCATGTCACAGCAACAGTGTGGCGAAATTATTTCATCCATCAAGACATTGATGTCAGATGTGTGTATGTGTTAGAGAGAGAGAGAGGGAGAGAGAGAGTGTTGCAGCAGTTTAGGAAGATAAATTACACCATGGTGATACAATTAATAGCTGGTTAGCAGATAACAGTATATAGAACAATAGATCAAGAGAACAATAGATAGTTTTACATTAAAAGTACCACATAAAAGGAATTTCTTGTATGCATGTGTGTGTGTGTGTCTTGTCTAAATGTGTCTTGTTTTTGTGTCGACCAGGTTTCAGAGCAGTGTACAGAGGGCATCCCTATTAAAGCACTATATTAATATACCACTTTGCCCATAATGAAGTCAATTCCCATTGTTGAACTTTTAATTTCTCACCCTGTCCAATTAAATGTTAATGCCATTTTCACTAATGGAAAATCACGCTCTCAAGTGCCATTCAATTACAACATCACACACACCTGGGTATTTAGGGCCAAGAGTGATTTCCGACCTGTAAGTTCACCGCAGTGACAGATTTAACCCATAAACCTAACCTGGGCCAACATTTAAAAATAGATAGAGTCATTGAGGAGCTAGTAAAATACAACAGCAGATATAATAACATGTAAAAGGTTTATTCTTTTCTTCTCCTTTTTTTTTTTTGTAAAATAGACACACATTGTGCAGTCAAACAACAAAATTTTGAATAAATATATATACAATAGTGTCCTGAGACCAAAGGCCTGGACACAATTTAATATCCACTTAGTCCACCAAGGTATAAACTTTTGGTATAATTATTGGCTAAAACAAGTTAAATAGTTGAACATTAGAAAAGCATCACCTAGTGTTTTTCATCATCTCACTCATCATCTATACCTCTTTGTCCTGTATACAGGGTCGCGGGGGGCCTGAAGACTATCCCAGGAGACTTAGGGCATGAGGTGGGGTACACCCTGGACAGGATGGCAATACATCACAGGGCACATACACTTACACACTTTCACTCATTCACACACTACGGGCAATTTGGGAACTGCCATTTAGCCTAATCTGCAGGTCTTTTGGAATGTGGGAAGAAACTGGAGTACCTGGAGGAAACCTACCAAGCACAGGGAGAACATGCAAACTCAGACATACACACAGAGACAGGAATCAAACCCGGACCCATGAGGTGCAAGGCGATAGTGCTAACTACTAAGCACTGTGAAGCCTCTTTGTCCAATCTTCAATTGTTGGATTGCAGTGATCCTATGCACACTGTAGCCTCGGATTCTTGTTCTTTGCTGACATGATTAAAGGCCAGAGTTGTCTTCTTCTGCTGTACTCCATTCACTCAAGGTTTGGCATGCACTCTGGGCTGTTTTTGTCCATTTACCATGGTTTTACAGAGTGGTTATTTACCACAAGGGCTTTCTGTCAGCTTGAGCCATCCGAACGACTGACCATTCTCCTCTGTCAGCAGAACATCTGCTCAGAACTGATGCTTTTTTCCCCACCTAATCATGCGTAAATTACCAGCTAAAATTCGAATTTAATTCTAATATACTCAAACCAGCCCATCTTGTACCAGCAATCAAGTTACTGGCAAAGCTCCTGAGATCACATTTTTCCCATTCTGATGTTTGTGGGAAATGAACAGAAGCTCTTAACCTGTATCTATATAATTATTTATTTATTTTCTAGCATGTCATTTAGACAAATGGTTTTCATTGGTTTAAGCAGATCTTTGTCACCTGCCACAGTTTGAAGGACTGTGTCAATAGCTTGAGTGAACAATCCGCTTTCAAGGAGACTGGCAGAGCTGCTGCATGCTGGCCTTGCAATCATTCTTCTAATTTATGGCCTAAACTCTAGATATATACGGGTCAGCAAAGGACAAATTCTTTATGCTGAATGACTTCAGAAATCGGTGAGCAGTGTGTTGCTCTCCTCTGATCAGCAGCTGCGGGAGTAGGACTATAGCTAAAGTTGATTAAGCTTTTGCTGGCACTTGTCTATGCACATATGCCAGGTTTCTATGCCTGAGCAGTCTAATCTTCTGGCATGGCATATCTCTGCACAAAGGTATGACTTTGTGTGCTAGAGAAAGATGTCACTATAATGTTATATGGGTTATGACTTTTAAAGCCAAGATTTTTTATTGACATTTTGCAACAGTCAATAAGGTCTATGGAAAGGTTTTCAGGACAGAGAACTTCCTGGTTTCTGTGTAACATGACTTTATTTTTGTCTTATTACAAAGACAAAAAAATACCAGTAATGAAGAAAAAATGAAGAGAAATTTCATCATTCAGCATGACAGTGCTCTGAAACACAAAACACACCTTTAAAACCAACAAAGTAATGGCCTCACCAAAGCAACCTCAATGTTTTGGAATGGATCATTCGGAAAATTGCTCTGGACTTGAAGATGGAATTCGGGTTAGAATGCTTTGCAAGGCATATTGCTCAGGTCAAGATGTGCCAAACTGATTGTGCCGAAAAGACTGAATGCTGTGATAAAATATAAACATGCTTTAACTATATATAAGTTTAGGGGGTTGCATACAGGATATTGTACCTTTATTTATATTTCATGTTTTTCCTTTAAATGATTCGGATTTATATATTTATAGTTTATCCAGATGTATAAATTATAATTCTATATTTGTGTATTTATATTCTGACTAGATTTATATTTAATGATATAAATATATATTTTATAATTGATATTTTATTTAATGTATAGATTGCAATTACATAAAAAAAAAAATAGAACATGATTTAACAGTGGTTTGTTATAATGCATTCAGCCAAAACATGGTATTGATGCTATATAGTGTCTCAACTAGGTGAAAAAGTGAATTTTTAGACCATATAACACCAGGATTCGTGCCCTAAACCTCCTAGGATAGGCTCCAGGCCCCCTGCGACCCTGAATACAGGACAAAGCGGTATAGAAGTTGAGTGAGAAAATAACACCAGGATCATATAAAACCATTTCTCCCAATCCATGCTTCGCTTTTTGTAAATACGCATACACATTTATATTTTTATCAGATAAAAAGAAAGACATTTGCTAAATACAATTTCATGCCCTTTTATGTAGTGTGTGCAACATTTTTTTAATTCAAATCTTTATATGATCGGAAATGTCATTCAGATGAAACTTGGCCAATTTAGAAATCACATGAAAAGGCGTAAACCTGAAAAAGTGTATTATTCTGAAATGCTAAATTGTTAAGATATTGCAACATGAATTTGACATGGTTACGGACACATTTAGCAACGCCTTTACAGGTCATATGCTTCTAGAAGCTTATACCAATTTTAGTATCAATACTCATAAAAAAATATGAAGAATTTGCATTTTACATAATAACTTTTTGAAGCGAGACAGTATAACGCTGAAAATTTGTCATTTTTGGGGCATATATAAAATCATCTCTCCAAAACGGCTGAATTTTTTTAATGAAAATGATTTAGCACAAATGTCTCTTAACATCTAAAGCTGATAATAAGCATATTATATCGTTGTTTGTCTTTCGACTGCTCCCATCAAGGGATCGCCACAGCGGACCATCTAATCCGCACAACAACTTGGCACAGGTTTTCTTTAAGCAGGATGCCCTTTCCTGACGCAACCCTCCCATTATATCCAGGCTTGAGACTGACACTGCATATAGTGGCTGGGGTTTGGGCATTGGGTGGGAAACTAACCCGAGCCTTCCACATGGCAGGCAAGAAACTTAACACTCAGCCACCAATGCCCAAGTATTAGATACTGTAAAAGAAATTTACATTGTGGCATTTTAATAAAGGCAGATTAAACTGAAAACAGTAAAATGTATCATTATTTATGTGGTATAAAATCCAAAAAAATAGCTTGGCTCAGTGGGGCATCCAGAACTTTGGGGTCACAAATTATTTATAGCACTGCATGCTTTCTACATGGTCTTTATCCATAATGGAGATGTGGCAGTGAAGGAGCACTATCTAGAGATTAGGCACTAGGAATAAGTAGCACTAAAATAGCTCCATTATTTCACTGTCTGAAAAGGAGAGAGGGGTGATAGAGATCAAATCAGAAAGAAAACGCAGAATAGAGAAAGAATAACCTTTGCTCTTGTCTTCCACAGGGGCTCATAAAGACAGACCGCAAAGGTTATTTCCTAAAAAAAAAAAAAAAAAGCAGGTGTTACATGTGGATACAGAATTCCTCTGAGTTTATTTTTCCCA
Organism: Heterobranchus longifilis; assembly: GCA_028570985.1. Classification (NCBI taxonomy): domain Eukaryota; kingdom Metazoa; phylum Chordata; class Actinopteri; order Siluriformes; family Clariidae; genus Heterobranchus; species Heterobranchus longifilis. The sequence continues at coordinate 22,011,295 of JAOVVB010000008.1, forward strand.
ACACGACAACCTTCATAGGGGAAATAAATTGTTCTGGATAAACAGGGGGTCAGATGAGTGGGCAAGGAAGATGAATTACATCCAGCCCTGACCTCCAACACTCAGAGATTTGCTACCTTTGAGGGAAAATAATGATTCGGAAGAAACGAAGAGCAAAAAGGTTAATTATCCTTAAGAAATACCATTTGTAGTTCTGCTTCATGACTGCTAACCAGCAGGGGAACCTGGAATCATCCTTGTTCAAGTCACATATACGAAAACATTCCAACAAAGTCACATAGGGACGTAATCTGCAGTATCTGCAATAACTGCTGCCATCTTTACTTTTTTCTTCTTGCTTGTGTGTACTATGGACACCATATGGAGCTGTCTGTTTAAAATCTTGTGACTGTGGTCAGATCTTAAGCCTTCTCTCATGGCTTTGTACCTCAGTCAAACGCCCAGAAACGGTCCATGATGCGGTTTAGACAATTAACTGAAACCAGTGATTAAGGAGCTGAGACCATACTTATACTTTTCCAAGGAGGTATAACCATCCCATTGTTGGAGGACCTATCAGGTCAACCATCAACAAAGTTGGTCGCAGCAGCATCTGAGGAAGAATCTGATTCGGCCAAAACCAGACTCTAGTCACGGCAGTCATGGTTGATGGCCTGAGAAAGGTTGAATTGAAAACACTGAATGCACTTACAGTATCTGTTAGAGTTACTGACAGTTTCAAGGAGGACTTGGGGGAGGGCTTTAGATTCACCAGTGTTTGGAATGGGGACAGCTGGGCCCTGCTCTCTTCCTCCTCCTCCTTCTAAGCACTGTGGTAAATCTGTAATAAATTATGACATTAAATTGAGTGTGACATACAGTGACAATACGTTGCTTCTGCTTCACTCCTGGTGGTGGACACCTGGGGCAGGATATGGGGGAAACTCTCCAATAACAAGTGTGGTTAGTACAATATTCTGTGATGCATGTGTCCAAATCCATCCTACACAGTCTACCATGCCCACCAGGGTCACACAGCTGACATACATATCTAATATATCGAATATCTAATAGTTTTGTGGGAGAAACAAAGCCAACCACAACTTAGAATAATCTGCTACTGTCAGTAAACAATAGAATACTAATATCTCTTACAGTAATATCTGGCACATTTGGGTCAATGTGTGTGACCTCACTGACCATGCTTTCTCTAGGTATATCTCCATTTGGAGCCTACAGCTGCCACCTCCATTATAGCTCAGCTCTGCAGTCAGCATTATGAGGACTAAGAGGATTAGCTGATGGACAGTTCCTGGCTGTCCCAGTCAATTATCCAAATGAAAGCCCAGATCTCACATCAAACTGATTTTTGTGTCTCTGTCACAGGAAGTAGAAAGACATACTGGCGAATCTGTGGTTTCAGGGCGGCACAATTGTGGATTATAGAAAAGCCTTTACAGGATAATGCCTCTATAGTGCAAAACGCCATTAAACAACACCTGAGAGAGGAAAATGGTTCATCTCAGTCAGGCACAATCACACTTGAGCACGTACCAGCACACACATATGCAATAATATGACAATATCCAAATCTTAAATGATGCCAAAATACATTGTATTTTATATTTGAAGAAAATACCGAATGAAAAAAAAAGAGAAGACTTCTTTATGCACCACAAATACATGCACTCTGGCTCAGCTGGTGACTGGTTCAGCCCTTGAAGAGAATTCTGTTTCTCTTTCTGCATTTAAAAGTGCTTGGGATACTTTCAAGGTAAAATTTGGGTCATTATCCAGCTTTATTTTCCAGTGCTGTCTTATCAGTTTTGGGGCACGTGACTGAATGTGAGCAGAAAGTAGAGCGCTATAAATTTCACAATTCATCATGCTACTTCTATTAGCAGTTACATCATGAATCCACACCAGTGGCCCACTTCTATGGCAGCCATATATGCTCAAGCCTTGGCATGTTCTCGACTTGACTAGCTGTTGTGAAGTTGGGGTTGTTATTCACCAACTAAAGTATTCTGCAGTCATCCATTATGCTCTTTTCACTTGCCCATCAGTGCATTCTTTCATTTTTAAGAAAGTGGGATTCCTGTTACTGTATTGGCCACTTATTGGCCAAGTTTCAGCTGTCTATCTGATAGGTTCTATTGCATGGACACACCATTGGACACCATGGGATTAAGTGTTCCCATTAACAGTTATCAAATGCAAATTCAACACTTGAAATCAATGCCAGCCCTTTAATCTCTTTTATTTGTCATCACTGGCCATCAATCTGCTTTAGTCAATTATTTTTTTATCTCTCCTGACTATCAAAGGATTTTTCTAAACCTACAGGGTGTCTCAAAACATTTGACATCATTTGAAATATGAATATCTGAGTAACTACATGTCCTAAGCAAACGAAATGAAAGAGTTATTTCTTTATTAAAATTCCAACAACATATTTAAACGGATATTGATTTTATAACTGTTTTTCACAAGGCTTCACAAATGTTCAATATATGCACCGCCTGTAACATGACACACGTCTTGTCAGAAGAGCAGCTCCAACACTAACTATCGGGAAGTACCTCATATGCTCAACTGTAGCATGGGGATGTTCTTCCCCCCCAAATGCGAACATTATACTTGTTGATTTTGCCATTCGTATGAGTGCCATCCACACTCATAATTTAAAAACAAGATGCTTTTCAAACTCATTAAGTTTCTGTTGCATAGCAACACAGAATTAAATGTAAAACATTAAACTTTAAAATTTAAGATCACTTTGAGCGAGAATTGGCTATGTTGTTTGACTAATAAAGGTAAAATTTTTGACATTTAAAAAAGGTAAGCATGCTGGCAAATTATTTGCTAACCTAGCAACCTACCTAAAGTGTACATCAACCATACACACATTGCCTATTTTAATAGGAACATGTACACATACCCATGTTCATGCATGTTATCCCAGTTAACTGTATTTGCAGTGTTATAGATACAATCATGTAAATACAGCTCAAAAACCGTCTGGTAACTTTTACATTAAAAGTCAGTATAGGAAAAAACGTGTTCTGGGTGATGTCGACCATGTCATGGTTGTGGCTGCCAGAAGGGTAGTTTGAGATGTTCCAGAAACTGTTGATTCCTTGCTATTTTACCTTAAAAATCTTCAGAGCAAACAAGTGTTAACAATAAATCTACATTGGGCAGTAGCTTGGTGGATGGAAAACCTCTTGTGAGCAGCTAAACCATTACAGAACACTCAACGTGCAGAACCTTAAGGCAGATGAACCAATAGAGCAAAAGAGCTCAACAGTTTCCACTTCTGTCAGTTAAGAACAAAACACTGAGACTCCAGGAGACACTGGATCAGCACAACTTGTGTTATAACCCACCTGCTTTAAGGATTAACATGCTGCTCACTGGTTTTTATTCCACTGAAATATGCACGAATGAGCAGGTGTAAGTGTTCCTATGAAGTGTATGGTGCGCATATAGGTTGGAAGTCGACATGATCACCTGTGTTTTGTCTGAGCTCACTTTAGTTTTTACCCGAGTACTCTGGATTTACAAAAGTTACAGTTTCAGTCATTTGGTTCTTTATCTTTTGGTTCTTACCCTTTTGAAACATGTGCAAAACTCGGCTTCCAAGCCGGTGAAAAAGGAGTTCACTAGATTCTTTTCTTGTAAAAACACACAGGAAGTCATCACTGATTTCTGTGGATGCCCTGTCGTAAAGAAGCAAACTGACACTCGTACAAAAAGACATGCCTGTTGCTTTAAATTGCATGCTGAGTATGTAACTGTCATGAAAGCCTGTAGTGTGTTCTGTTCTCATGTGCTGTTTGTGCGGTTTAATGCTAGTGCAAGAATATGTGGTTTCTAAAATACACACTAACCCATTGTCAAATGGTGACACTGGGAAAATGGCTCCATCTGGTGTGTGGATACAAACTGAAAGCAAAAGATAATTCATATAATTTTTATCATGAAACAAGAAAAGATAAAAAAAAAAAAAAATACAAATAATTCCTCCATAAACAAAATTTTTTCTCAAAATATTTTTGACATCATGCTCTGAGTTTAGGACATATCTCAGAACCTGTATTATCTTTATGAGCATGCTCAAAGTGAGAGACTCAGGTTAGAGCATCTGGTACACAGTGCAGATAAACAAGAAATAAACACAAAAACTACAAAAATAAGGAATAAGGACATGTAGGTCCCAGTAGAACAGATTTGAGCCGAGGAGCGTCGCTACACCACGGCATACTGCTGATACAGCAGCTCCCGAATCCTGTAGTAATCCTCACACATGCAGCCCTCCAGCCCGATCCGGCCTGCTTCCGTCTGTGTTACAGAGAAAGAAAGACAGAAAAGAGAATAGAAAAAAAACAAAAAAAAAACACAAAAAAGTGAACAAGCCAGACAACGTAAGAAGACAAAAGAGGGGGCACAAGATAGCAAGAAAGAACAATAGATAGTGTAAGCAAATAGACAAAGATCCAGAAATCAAAAACAGAGATACAAACAGAATGAATGAGAACGAATAAATAAAACAGAGAACAACAACGAGAGAAAGCAACACACGGGATGAGATTAAGAACAAAATGTGCAAAATGTAAGAGAGATCAACAGGATCTTTTTCATAAACTCCCTCATAACGGGTGTCCTCCTTTTACTTTGTAAAGAGTTATTAGAGAACGATGGGAAGGGTTTAAATAAGGGGCTCTTATGTACTATATATACGCGGTGTTTGATAAAATTTTAAACAATTTAAAGACGACTGCCACCACAAGAAGGGCTGAATGAACAAATACTAAATATACAAAAAAACAAATGACATAAAACCAGTCCCTCGTTAACAGTAAGTATAGTAACAACCTGATGAAAGAAAGTCAGGTGAGAGCTAATATTGAGGGAGGAGAAGAAGGTGGACGCGGAGACTTACCCTGCGCACAGCCACCATGTTATTACAGACGAGCACTCCGCCCACAAACTCGGCCTGGATCCCCTCACGCAGAAGAACCTGCTTAAAGTCTGAGAGTCTTGGCTCGTTAATGAATACAGCCTGATGACCCGGTGCCTGAGAGTACACATGCCCACACACACACAAAGGAATGCATTAATCCAGCCTGTCTTGCATTACACAAGCACAAAGTTAAACATTTGACCACTGTTTAAGGAAACGGCTTCTATAACAATTCAGATTAACGCATTCAAAACCTAGATATTCATTACTCATCATTTCAGTTAATTCAGTCTACTTGAACATCCACATCCTCTGTTTTTTCACTCACAGACTATGTATGTTCACTTACTTCAGTAGCGGGGAGCGGCTCCAGTGTAGGAATGACATCACTCTCTTCCGAGATCTCCTTCTCGTCCTCTCCGAACAGTGTCTTCATGGCCCGCTGCGTTGCTACATTGCTGGGCTCAGCCATGAGGTCAGGGGTCACATCCATGGTGATCTCTCCGTCCTCTGTCTCCTCCCTGGTGTCCCCGTCCTCCGGCAGCACGCCTGTGTCCACCTTCACCACTCGCATGTCCAGCACGCCATCGATCCAAGCCAGCTCTGTGTCTTTGGCCTTGCAGAACTGCAGAGAGCTAACTAACGAGTCCTTCAGTCTGACCTACATGAAAGAAAATGTATGAACAGTCAAAAACTGCACTATGAAGGTCCATGCAGTGTAAGTTTAAAATACTAAAAAGGTTTTTAACTAAATGACAACATAATAAATATTCAGCAAAACCCGAAAGATAAACGGATGAATGAACACTGCTCCAATGTCGATTTAATTTGCTTATTTAAGAACTGCAGGGGTGCAGGGGGAATTAGGAATCTTACCAATGATACCACTCTACCAAACACTCAAAATTTATCACAGTAGGCTTTGTTTGATAGGTTTGTTTTTCTCCCCCGGATCATCAAATAAACACAGAATCCCATGGTTTTGATAAATCTCAGATATTGTAAAGATGAATTAATAATTTTTTTGCATTTTCTGAAAAAGTCAATACATCCGGTCTAGCACTAACAACCATGCCATGGTCAAAGACACTGAGTTCATACTTGTTCCCGTATGATTTTATGCATTGTGCTGCTGGCACTCGATTGGCTAACTGGATAATCACTTAAATGAGCAGGTGTTTCTATACAAGCAGCCAAGAATATTTATTTTATTAAAATCTAAATATATTTAAATATCTTTGGATGGATGGATGGATGGATGAACCAAATTTGTAATTCAATTCTCAATCCAGATTTATTTTCAAACTTCTCATTACCTGGTAGATGTGTGTTTCGCTGGTTGCATCCACAGTCTCTTGCAGTTTGGGTGTATAGACTTTGATATCTTTACCACTGAAGGCCTTGCAGGACTCGGCCAGGTCCTGACTAGCTTCTGGAGGTCCATGTACAATAACCAACTGCCGAGGCTTCATCTGGTTTATAATCTTCTTAATGGAGTCTCCATCTGAACGGCCCTCGTAGTCTATGTAAGTGACTCGAGATCTGGTGATAGAAGAATGAACAAGTTACTGTAATGCCTTACAGCATTATCAGGAAAAGTTGTGGTGTGTGAAATTCTACCAATCTTCTACAGACATCTCAAACTGTGATTATGATCAATAAAAAAAAACACCATAGTTTGATACATGCAAAAGGAGAGGTAGCCCTGACAAGCTCTATATCTAGGGTAATAATGTGGTCTGCCATTTAATAGGTAAGAATTGTGATGGCTTGAAAAACAGCAAAATAAGCAAGTATTTGAGTGTTTGAGAAATCCAGTAGAGTATATCCTCATAACTCAGAATAATGGCTACAATAAAGTCAGCAATATCCATCATCTTTTCATTCTCTCTTGAAAGAGGAACTGGGGAATTCCAAAAACTGGCAACAGGGGGAAAAGCCTGAGACTTAATCTTCACTTAACGCAAGAATCAAGACCTGTTACATGAAAAACTACTGCAGAGATGACCATTAAGAAGACAACGATTATAACACCCTTGAGGTAGAACATCAAACAGAAAATGATGGACACTTAAAATGACGATGAATAGTATAGAGTGTAAAATAGAGGAATAAAGCTATTAAATTAATTAAATAATTAATAAAATAATATAAATTAATAAAATAAATTAAGGGTTTTGTGGCAATTGGGGGAAAATACTTATGCAATCACATTTTTTAAAATTGGTAAATAATTAAATTTGACTTTGGTCAAACTTCGGTAACGTAACCCGTTATATATAACGAATCTGAAAGCCCTGAAAAAGTACATAAAATAGAAAACTGCATTTTTATTGGACAGACAGACGGAGGGATAGTAACCTGATTTCTAGGGTCTCTTTAATGGAGATGCACTTGGTGGGGACGTCAGAAAGGTCCTGTTCCATGGGCTCATCTCCGTTAGCCAGACCTGACTCCAGCTTACTCTTCTCCTCTTCTGTAGCCTGCAGCTCAGGAACCAGGAAATCCTCAGGCCTGGAAAGCATCATATCCAAAACATAGTTATTAAATGTATTATAAAGCAGACAGAGAATAAGAACAAAAAAACCCTTCATTTACACAACAGGAATTATATCAAAATGAGACAACTGACCTAATGATCTCTCCGTACTCGTCCCACTTAATCCTCTCTTCATGAACAGGAAACATAGGGTATGTCTTTCTGGCCTGTTTGAAGAAGCCGCCCTTGCGCCCTCCTTCACCTTTCATCATCAGATCGTGATGTTTTGTCTTGACTGCGACTGGCTGCTCCAGATCATCGTCCATATCACTCTCATCGCTCGAGTCCACGTCCACTCTGACAATTTAGAAAGTGCTTAATCCTTTGATTTATGAGCTAATTTGATAATGAACTGTGAACATGAAGGCTGTTAATAATCTGGTTCATAGCTGGGTTACTCACTCTTTCGCTTGCTCCAGTTTTTTAGCAGTTTCTTTCTTTATTTTCTCTTTTTCCAGATACTCCTCCAGTTCCTTGCCTTCAAGCTTGATCCTTTTTCTTATCTGGTGTAAAAACAAAAACGGAATAAACGAACCAATCAATAGTCTGTTGCTCTTTGGTAGTCTTACAGTTTACTGTTAACAGCATATGAAAAGAAACAGGGCTGATAGTGGAAAAAATTCCTGAGCCTGAACTTTTTTCCTTGCCCCCGAG
>JAOVVB010000008.1:22019482-22037933 GCA_028570985.1 Heterobranchus longifilis
AGCCAATCACAGACTTCCACACACTACTTCTGATTGGCTGTTCCTTCTCTATCAGCTGGCAATATCGACCGCTTAACGGAAGCGCTGTAAATAAAAGGTTTATATTCCACAAACCCAATTTTTTTATTTTTTTTCTCCGCAGCCACAGTACGCCAGAAATCCGGCGTGGTGCCGGAACGCTATCACCCCTGAAGGAAAGGTTCTGCTCTCAACTACTACATTAATAAAAACGGAGGCTTTAGATATTATCATCATAATATTTTATCTTTTGAAAATTTACCTCTAAATCTATCATTTTCTCTCCCGGATGGTCTATGAGATAGCGTGCCAGTGTGCCTGGTGTGGTGCGATACGTCAGGATGATGGAGTTTTTGGAGTCCTGGCACCACTGAATAAAAAGCTCCCGTGAGAAACCTGACTCCAGATCAGGCTGGCTGCAAAGCACCACTTTGGGACTTGGCACTCGTGCCAAATCTGCTAAACTGTGGCACAAAGACAGGTGACGGAACTGGAACGGGTTGTTTCTCTTGTCTTCGAAGCATCGCATCAGCTTGTCACTCATCCACTCCACCTAAGGGTAAAATAGAATACACAATGCGGGTGAGATTTACAGACAGTACCGAAACCCATCTTCATTATGTGACCCTATGCATTAACGCTAATCATCTGCACTGGATGTCCCATTACAAAGAGTGCGTTTTTTTGTCTGATTTCTTTAACAAATGGTAAATATGATGAAAAAAAAATCAAGCTTCATGGTGAATTTAGTATTAAGCTTAAGATTAGATTGTATTTCTAGTATATATGGTTTTGTAGATCTGCCCAAGTCACACCCTGGCTACTACCCTGGAATAGTTTTCCTCACTCCTGTGCTTGATTACCTGAGACTTGGAGAATTCCACCACATTGTAGCTGACATTGTTCAGCAAGGCGAGTGAGTAAACGCCCAGTCCTGCGTCCTTTGTCCTCCAGATCTGATCCAGCAGCTGAGCAAGCTCCAGCACACGGCCTGCAGTATCCACTGCGATCAGCACATTGCCGTCATTACGCAGCGTTTCCATGATGTTCGCTAGAAGGGGAAGAACGTAAAAATGTGCTACTGAGGACTGAAATACAGCAGACTACCTGAGAGGAACTGCAATAAACGCAAACTGAAAAGGACATACAGTACTGTCTATGAGAATTTATTTAAATAGTTTTAGAACACAGTTGTTTAAATTTTAATATGATTAGTTAATTAATTTTTTTTTAAAACAGTAGCTCTGACAATGCTGACTGTAACTGCACTTTTTAAAATAATGTCCTAATTCGGATACGTTATTATTTCAGTAGTACACACTCACAGGGACACGCCATTAAATCTAATGCTAGTAATAAACAGATAAAAAAAAAAGAGTAATGTCTTGTGACAAAGACGTCTAATTGCTGATATGGTGAAGTTTTCTGTAAGGAATGAGTCTCAAGCGCCTGTGCATTTTCACTATCTTGCATGTTAGTTCCTTTTATCATGTATTTCTTTGCAAAACGAATACTTATGTATAAAAAGAATAAAACACTTAGCACAAAAGTAGAACAAAATCCCTAATACACAAGCATGTTGAGAGTGTGTGAGGACTCACTGAGGAGCTGCTCATCACGCTGTTTCCTGCGAGGCTGAACGTAAGTGGCATTGATGGAGTCGGTGATGAGCAGGGATGGGCGATTGATTGCCTCAAGGGAACAGCCATTCAGGTGACTACAAGATCAAGCAAAAAGAGGTTTATCTATAATCTGAAATCCTATTTAAAAAGTCTTACACTTTTGGAACATGTGCTTACATTTCTCGCTTGTGGTTAAAATCCACAGCATAAATAATCTCCTCTTCTCCATCCTTTACGATTTTCCAAATCGTCCCACCGAGCATGTGACCCGCAGGGAGAGGAGTGATGGACAAACCATGTCCTTTACCTGTTAGGAATAAAAAACAGAATAGATAAGATATAAACCAGTTGTTCCCCCAGTGACTGAAATCAGATGTATTTGTTTAGCTTGTTAAGCCATGACTGGTGCAATCACTGTGACACAAGCCAAACATTAGTGTCTGTGCTGTATTCATGCCCTCTAAGGTTGATGTGACTGACATTTATTGCTGTCATGGGTCTCATAGGGAGCACGATCCAGCTTTCATAGTCTATATTGAAATTTTGTTTGGTGATTTTTTTCCTACATTCTAGGAAGTTTTTCCAAAACTTCTGAGCAGTAGTTTGTTTACATGTAGTTGAATCTTTAATTAAAAGCTACAAAATATTTGTGTATGCTGTCAATTACAGTTCTTCAGTATCGGGCAAGAAAATTGCAATTAGTTGCACCAATAGTGTAAACTACTGTACTGCTTCTTTTTTCTTAACTTTTAACTGAGAAATATTGAGTTTGTTTCCCATTCAACTACAGACACTGAACCATCAACAATTAGATTTATATAGATTTGTAGAACAAATCTATTTTAATTGGTTGATGACCTGAATTTAATTGGTTGATGAACTGATGAGTAATGATTTTTTTGCAATATGAATGTATGAAAGTGAGCTGGACTTTCAAGGATCAGTGGCTGCAAACTGTATGAGTAATGCACTGCAGACATTTATGTCATATTATGGTGTTGCTTGTATTTGTGTATTTGATGTAAAATTCATTAGCACATTCTTTGTGAAGGACCCATGCAGATTGCCCTTACCTTTTAAATTTACAATCTGTGAGTATTTCAACTGCTGGATTTTATCGAAAGCTGAGTCCACATCATCCAGTGTGAATAGGCTGAAGTTCTCAGTGTTGTGACGAGACTGTGAGAAGCAGACGTAACATCAGAACCAATACACTCTTTGGCACTGGATTAATTCATCAGAACATAATTATATTTATTTATTTTTTGCTTAAACCCTTCGCACATGACTTTACGTTCATACCTGATACAGGTCGTACATGAACATCTGGCCCATCTTATACACAGGGATGGTGGCGTAGATGGCACAGTTGAGACCCAGTTTGCCAACAGCATAGGGCAAAGCGCCGAGATGAAGTGGATCTGGGTGGGACAGAAGTACCGCATCGACCTGATGGACGTACCTGAAACAGACAGAGAACAAGAGTAAAATACAAACGAGGGAAAAAAAAAAGGAAAAAAACAAGTCTAGTGTATTCCTAACATTGCTTTTTTTATTACTTTTATCCTAGATTTCTCATTTACATGCGTGGAAAATTGTATGTGAGAAAAGAAAGACATGATTTTTTTTGTTCGTCTGTTTGTTTTTAGGGGTTGACAACAAATTCTGACTGGAAACACTGGTTTGTGTTTGAGGTTCAACATCAAATAGCAAATTTAACACCAGAATTCCTAAACACATCACACATATTAGAATATATTCCCTGATCAGAAGGAATAGCTTTATTTTTTTGTCTTAGCGTCTTCACAAAACAGATTCAGCTCCAGTGCACACCATAATTCCACACACCTAGAGCAGTATAGCACAGCCAGTTCACATACTGGCATATTTTTGGGAGATATGCGGAAACATGTTCACACAAGAAAACTCAGCAAAGATCAAACTTTTGATTCTAAAGCTCTGAGACATTAATACTTGGGCTATACTTCCAAAATTGTATTTCCTATTAGAGTTTTCCCATACATACCTTTTCATAGCATCTATGATGTCCATGGAGAAGCTCTCGTCCCAGCCGCAGTCGAGCAGAAAGCGGAACTCGTCCACCTGTAACAGGTAGCAGAGAGCAGACTCCTCCTGCACCCCGGACACAGCCGTCAACTTGATGATGGACGTCATCTTCAACACAGTGATCTACAGCACCTAAAACAAGGACAGAAGTTAAAGGACATTTTGGCACACGTATCTAACCACCTTTATTTTAACCACATTACGCATATATTATTATTATTTTATGATTATCTCTAAACACAGATTGCACGGGCACAGATGTGATGACTTTGAGGATGCAATTCAGTAAAGGCTAAACACAGGGAGACTACAGTGTTCTGTAGCCAGCTATGTTAGATAGAGATAGATAGTGTTAAAAGTATACTAAATACTAAACTAAATAAAAAATAACCTTACATAAGAGTAACATGTGTTTCCAAAGGATTAGTTTGCATTATCACATGTACCCAATTTTCATAATAAAATAAAATAAAAAATGTAACAACTGACTCGAATCGTCAAAACATTTAAATGTGACTCCTGCTAAAACGCAATAGTTTGTTTCTAAACTGACTATTACATTCTGCTTACCAGCTCAACAACTAACCAGTTTGGAAATCAACTCCAGCGCAGCTAACAAAAGGTAGCAATCTAGCTAGCTGAACTCATACACAAATAACAATTAAACGATATCCATTAATAGTAGCATACCGGACAGCGTGCTAAATTAAACGTGGTGATTTCGCATAAACGTACGTCCCGAGAAATGTTTACTATTTTGATAAACATGATTGTTTATTCACATTTTTGTTTTGGAGCCATACGGCTCACACTTTTCTGTGTTTCAGCCATTTTGTGGCTGAATCCTAAATCGCGTTTTGATACGCATATAATACCCTGCGTAGGGTGGGAAAGTTAGTTCCGCTATACCCTAGGTAGTGCGCGTGTGTGTAGAAAGCAGCTAGCGGTTTGGGATTCTGCCTTGGTGCTGTTGCCGCTACAGGACGGCGTCAGCGGGATGTACCATTATTTTTCGCAGGGATGCTTTTAAATTTAAAAAGCGCTTCAGAACTTTAAACGAGACGTTAACTATAATAGTTTATATAGTATAAATAAAATAATAATTTATCATATTTAAAAATATATATTTTCTGATTTTTTTCTGGTTAATTACAAAGACCAAAGTTATTACTAAGTACGTAAGTTCATCTTAGTTATTAACTCCTACTATCTTACACAGTTGGTATGGTCCAACGACCTCCGCTAGAGCAGCCTGATAGCAGCTAGCGAAGCTAAACAACGGTAAGTTAAAATAAATTATTATAGCAATGTATGAATACATAAATTAATAAAATTTTACTTTGTTGTTTTATTATCGGTATTTGCTAGATATTAAGCGTGTTTATTAAATTTGCAAGCAAATTAGATAATTTCTTCTTGGAAATTTAGCATTTTAGCTGAATTAGCCAAGTTGTTTGCTAACTAACGTGCTTTTTTGGACTGGTCTGTCAGTCCTGGCTTTTTATTACAGCATATTTCCCGTTTCTGTGTTTTTAAGGAGTATTTTCTTCCATTTAGGCTAAAATTGAATCCCTTATCTTGCGATTGCTGCTTTATTTAGGCAGTAAAGTAGCTAAGCTAATTGACCCTGATTTCAGAGTTTTTATATTTTACACTGTACAGCTTTCAATTATTCTAATACGCACTTCATGATCTCAGCAGGGGCTTGTTGGTGAGCTGATGGCTGTCAAACAAAATACAATGTAAAGGAAGCATATACTAGAGTAAATAACTATAGACTGTCAAACTGGAGTAGTGTGCATGCATGGATGGAAAAAGCTGTGCCAACTCCATCAGCTTTCTCATATGACAGTAACACATCTGTTACACAGTAACACAAAAACACTGCTGACATGATTTATTTTCTCAGTATTGTACATCTTAGGTGACTTAGGTGGTTGAAGCTGTGTTGTCTTGATCAGATGGTCTGGGCTCGAGCCCTGCCACCACCAGGTTGCCACTGTTGGGCCCTTAACCCTATGCAAGCTTGTAAGGAGAAGCTTAGATATGCATATATGTGATACCCTGGTCATTCAGTATATTCAGGTCATTTTATTGCCACATAACTTTGCTGAGCCTAGACCTGACCAACTCAAGAATCCCCAGATCATAACACTGCCTCCAGAGGCTTGTACAGTGGGCACTATGCATGATGGGTGCATTGTTTTATGCAGTTTCCTTCTAACCCTGATACACCAGTCACTGAACTCATTAGACCACATGACCTTTTACATTGCAATGTCCCAATCTTTATGCTCACTCACTCACTGAAGAACAAGTTTTTTTTAATGGAAACAGCAGTGTAGTTCCAATCCCGTGAGTTCTTGTACATTTTGTATGTAATACTCTTACTTTCACTATTAAACAGTCATAGTTTCTAACTGTTTTTTACGACGCAACTTCAAGTGTTAAAGTGATCTCTATTCATGATATGTTGACGCAGCACTATCTTTCCAGGTCTTCACAATGTGGTCTTGACCCAATTCCAGTAATTTCAAATCTCCTTAGTTTTTTTCTTTGCTTGATGCAGGCCAGTAACTCTTAAATCTGGCCACTGATTGTATTTATTGTTCCAGGCATCATGGTGAACTTTGCAGCGATGGTTCGCGAGCACTGGGTGAACGTCCTGGTCCCACTGGGCTTTGTCATAGGTGTCTACCTCGACAGGTGGAACGATCAGAAACTGACCACGTTCAGGAACAAAAGCGCGTTATACAGCAGGTGAGGGTTTTTTCAGGCAGTGTTTGATTGCACTCACAAAAATGTCTGAACTGTATAGTGGCAAAATTATTTACACCCTTTATTATTAATGCACAATCCGAAGTCACAGAGGTTACATCAGAGTGCAAATGTGGCTTAGGTCTGAGACCAGACAGTGATTGTATTTCAGTGTTGAACGACTGTAACACACTTGTACTCTACACTGGGATTCAGTTACCAGTGCAAGGTGTATAGGTTTGTTTTAAACTAAACCTACAGTGTACTTTGTCCTTTCAGGGAACTGAAGCCTGGTGAGGAGTACACCTGGAAATGAAACCTTCCTCCTTGTATTTATTGGACCTCCCGCTTGCTTTAATTCGTCTTTGTCATTCTCAAAACTGTAAATGAGTTGTCAGGAACATTTTTGGTGTAAAATATAATGATACAAAAAAACTGTCTTTGTAGTATTTTCTTTTGCTGATTGCCTAGTTATCTTTTGTCTTTCAGTTCAATATGTTAACCTTCCTGTGGAAAAGCACTAGAAAGAGATTTTGTAGCCATACCCATTCCTAGTTTGTTATCCCTATCTTTGTCTCATATGACAGTTAGCCCCAAATCCGTATAAAAGTTCCCCCCACCCCCCCTCACTGATGATTATCACAGACAAATATTTGCTCAGGCATTTTAATAACAAAACACAAAGGCTTTCTAAAGTTAAATTGTTTACTGCAAAGGTGTAAACATCAGTCAATTATGACTTTGATTCCATTTGTTCCAAAACCAAGAAAAGTAGAAAAGAAAAGAAAAAAGATTTCCTCCGGGTAATTATAGTGAACAGATGAAATCGTCACTTGGTGGTCAAAGGTTCAAATGTGTGGATCAGTCCTTTCACAAAAAGCATCTCTGCCAAGGATACCTGCGGAACCACAGTCACACTGCTGATCAGGACAAGAACGTTAACAACACTGACTTGATTTACATCACAAATTATGTCCATTCATCACATTTAAAACAGTAATTTTAAAAACATTAACAAGGTTTGATACTTTTATATTTACAGTGTGGTTTACAAAGTGACGTAAGAGTTAAACTGAATAGTTTAATTATTTTAAATAATTAGGGAAATTCAGATGGTTAGCGATACGAAACGATGACATCATGCCATCTCTAATGCTGGAAGTTGAATTGCTGAGTGGCAAACAAAGGCGTTCAACAGCACTTGAATTGCATTCTTGAGAATTTAAATGCATGTGGTCATTAGTTTCCATCAGGAATATGTTACCTTGTTTTCTGTAGAGTCGCAGGGTAAACTTGAGATCGGGATAAACTTCGGGTACGAGTGGATCAGGAACTCCACAGCATCTGTTTGCTACAGAGGACAAGCCCATCTTAAGCTATCTAAATCTTAAGCTATATCTGATTAAATGAGCTTCATGAGAAAAAGTATGCTACAAACAATTAAATGCATGTTACTCACTACAGCATGCTGCATTTATATACAGTAGGTTTTTACATAGCTTGTACCTCTGCGTTTATCTCCATGCTTTTGCGCTCCTCTTTGTGATAAACTCTAGAGTTCTCGGTGGTGTAGTAAAGATGGACAGCCTCACCGTCGCTGCAGAGTCTGCGTAAAGTAGGACAGAGAGAAGAGGCTTTAAACCAAATACAGTTCTTCATGGAGCAATGAAAGGCCTTAATTACAGAAAATGAACTTTAATCAAATGTTGTATAGATATTTAAACAATTCCAATTAAAATTTTAACCACATGTCTATGCTCACAAAAAGGGGTGGTAAACTATGCTAGGTTGATGGCATAGTATTCTCAAGTGTGCACTCTGATACCTTAAGTGTGTATCTTGAAACCTGTATATAGTGCAAAAGACAATGTCTTTTGGCACACTGACTTATGTAGGTTGGTTCACCCTGTGACTGTGAGTGCAGCAATGTGCTGCCATCTGTTGGCGTATTACAGATCTATTCTCAAAACCTTTTGATACCACCTTGTACATAAGGTACACACACACAAAAAAAAAAGAAAGATTTTGCTTCAGGTTATGCCCCAGTCGCAGGTAAAGGTACAGGTACAGCATAGTATAGTACAGTAACTATTTATAACATCTCTCCCAATCCCCTTCCTATACTCTTTATCACATTATACCTTTCCTAGACATAGCGCTTGGAGCACAGTCTCTGGCATGAATAGAGGACACACCTGGCGATTCCTGAGCGGAGGAGTCTTATTTTGGTCTGAGGCTTGATGTGCGTGTTTGAATCCACAGCCTCTCCATCTTCGAATCTCACAGGAGCGCCGTACACGCTGCTCGCTTTCTCTGCTACACACACCCACACACAGCTGTCACCAATTAACATTAGACACCATCCTATTATATTTCAAGAGGTGTAATTTTCTGATGTTAAAATCTGATGAGTTCGAAATGCTTTTTTTACAGAAGAGGGTGAATTTACAAATGCATTTGTTCACATACAGTGTTGTAGTGGAGGACCTTTAACTATAGATTTGCATCCTTAAACAAGCATGCCACATAGTTAAGCTTTCTCTTTCCAAATTAATCTGAATAATTAGAAAAATGATATTAATGCACATAAACATCTACTCTCCAAACAACACAACCGCTTTTGGGAGGGGTTAGAAGTCACTCTACATGGAACATCGGTTCTGAGATAAACACATTGAGCAAATTCTGCTAAGTAATTAGGTTTATGCTATACTTTTAAAATATGAAAATGCATGATATTGACATTATGTAAATAGTCCCAGAGTGTTATAAAAAGCCAAGAGAAAGCTCACTGGTAAAGCATCTGCACTAGCTAACAATAACACTAGAGGAGAAGATCAGAGCAGATACCTGGAGTTATCACAGGTGGCAGGCAGTCGTGCAGAAATTCGCATGCTTTCTGATCCACAGCAGCGTCCACTGGAGCATGGGACGCCAACTTCTTCATTAAACCCTCCATGTGGGACAAAAACCTGTCTCTCCGTGGATCTTCCTATTCACACATTAAATTAAAGTGGCATGCAGGAAGTAAAAAAAAAAAAAACTAAATATTAACCTAACAGATTTAGACATTGAAAAGAAAATTTAGACATTGGTGTTTTTTGAACCTCGGCAGCAACCTCTCGCCTGTTCAGCATTCAGCATCACCAGTACATTAATCAATGGTCTGATCATCTGTCATCATTTGCACATGTTTATCACTGGTTTATGCCTTTAAGTTAACTGTTTTTTTATGCTTGAATGGTTCATAGGTCACTGTATGGCTTAAACAAAAACTGCTTCGTAAATACAATTTAACTACAAAACACTTTTTAATTTTTAAAAGGTCATGAGCTTGGTGCTGTAAAAAGACTGAACTGTTTTTAACTTTTAATGCTTGTGAGAAGCATTGCTCGCTCATGTGAATGTAGGGTGAATAGGAAGGGACACCTTATCAGAGTTCTGCACTCCCATGTAGGTGAGGTAGTCGAGAGGAAGTCCCTTTCTAAACTCCACATCCTCCTCCATCGCCATTTCCAAAGCCGCTGGCATCACCTGAGGAGCGATTGGAGAAGATAAGACTTGTTCAATAATCTCTGTAAGCAATTCTCAGAGATTCTCACGTACCTTGAGCAGCAGATCGCCCCAGCTGTTCCTCTGGTACGAGGAGATGGTGATGTGCAGTGAGTGGGCGTCCGGGAGGCAGTTGCCTTGGTGAATAAACCCGCGGGGGAAATATAGCAAATCACCCGCCTCCAGTGTCACGTCAAGTATGGGCTTTCCGATCTCAGACTGACTGAAATTAGCTGGAGATGAGGAGATAATAAAGGACAATGTCATATTTGTTTAACAATTTCTGCATCTTTACAGACGTGAACAGAAAATGACTTACGGCTCGACACAAGCGGCAGGATGTCATCTTCAGACCTAGAGAAATCCAGAATTACATTTTATATTACTACAAAAGGATATCATCCTGAACAATGTTTATTTGTGAGATAACTGTTACCGTGGGTTGTACACTCTCCAATGCTTCTTTCCTTCCAGCTGCACAATAAACGCTTCAATATCATCATAATGCGGTGCGAATCCTTGTGTTCCTGCTGGTGTTAAGTACCTTCATACACACAAAAAAAACATGATTATTCAGCCTTATCCTTCAGAAGAGTCAAATCAGAACATCACTACAAATCAGCCATAACTTTTCAGCAATTTAAGCTACAGTAGCTTTTCTATTGGATCAGACTACACAGACCCAGCCTTCACTCCCCACACGCATCAGTGAGCCTTGGCCGTCCATGACCCTGTCACCGGTTGACTGGTTTTTCTTCCTTGGACCACTTTTGCTTTGTTCCCTCCAGTGCACACCAGGAAAACCTCCAAGAGCTGAAGGGAAGCTGGGTCTGACCCAGTCGTCTAGCCATCACAATTTGGCCCTTCTCAAACTCATTCAAATCCTTATGCTTGTTCATTTTTCTGCTTAGACATCAACTTTAGGAATAAAATGGTTTACTTCCTGCCTAAGACATAGCACTGTCTTCCATATGACTTGTAATAAGATATTGTAACAGTAGCTACAGTGCCGAGGGCCAAATTGTGAGCGCTGGACTACTGGATTACTCTCATTCACCGTCTATACCGTCACATAGGGATATACCGGGTCTAAAAACTATCCCAGGAGACTCAGGGCACAATGAAGGGACAGGGGACACAGTCACATGCTCATTCACACACTATAGGCAATTTGGGAATACCAGTTAGCCTACTCTTTGTGTCTTTGGACTGTGGGAGGAAACCGGAGTACCTGGAGGAAACCCACCAAGCACATGCAAACTCCACATACACAGACCTGAGGCCGGAATTGAACCAGGACCCTGGAGGTGCAAGGCGACAGCACTAATCACTACGCCACCTTACTACTGGATACCTACCAAATGTGGTCCAAGGAAAAAAAAATCACAGGTAATAGGGTCATGGGTGGACAAGGCTCACTGATGTTTGCGGGAATCGAAGGCTGGCCAATGTAGTCCAATCCAACAGAAGAGCTACTGTAGCTCAAATTGCTGAGAAGGTTAATGCTGGTTCTGATAGGAGTCAGAATACAAAGCGCATTACTGTTTTGATGGCAAAAGGGGGGACCTATAATATTAGGCAGGTGGTCATAATGTTATGGCTGATTGCTGTATACTTAAATTACAAAAAAACAAATATTTCTGATTATTTCCTAATCTTGGATAGGGTGCTTTACTGAGAGAAATCAGCCAAAGATGAGAATTTTTCACACAGATAAGCTTTCTCAAACAGATAAGCTCTCAGTTTTTACAAAAATAATTTCTCAATAAACAGCATTGTAATTGTGTTTGCAAACTGAAACTTAAACTGATTCAACTCTCAGTAGCACACTCAGATTCTTGGGTCAATGTTTCCTCTTACACGTTGGCTCCCGCCATGCTGCCGAACTTTTCTTGCAGGATGGACAGAACATTCCACACGGTAGAGGAGAAGGCCTGAGGGTTCAGCAGCCTCAGCGAGCAGCCGCTCTGAGAAGTAAGCGCAAACCCGTACGATCAGTTCTGGTATGGTAATGACCAAAAATTAAGCATTCCAGTTAGTAAGAATGATGACGTAAAGAACAGTTCAAATGAAACATTTTTAAAAAATAATTTAAAAAAAAACAACAAAAAAAAAAAAGACTGGTCTGCAAAATGTCAAGTGATTGTGTATAAACCATTTACATCATAGAAATCCCACACTGAATAGGGCAGAGCTCGTCCTGGAGGATTGTGCGTCTCTCTCTTGCCGTTTGTGTAGCTCGTCACATCCAGGTTCACTCCGTACTGGACATCATCCTGTAGGACAACGCACAGAGGAATACTACTCTAACACACAACTACTGACAAGGTCATCTTCACAGGCACAAATCAACATGTAATCAACTAAACATGACAACCTTAGCAACAAGATGGACTCATAGTCTCATAAATAAACAAACAAACAAACACCTTGCATATTACTCACTTATTCTCTATCTGCTGATCCTGTACAGGCACCTAGAGGACTCGGGGGGGACTAGGTAGGGTACACGCTGGATGGGGTGCGAGTCCATCATGCGCGCACACACACACTACGGGCAATTTTGAAAACACCAATTAGCCTAATCTGCTAGCCTAATTCATTCGCAAGTCCGTTAAAGTGACTCTTGAGTCTTGTGTACTCAAATATACAACATAAAGCATAAAAACAAACCAAGCACACAGGTTTGGTGTTTTGGTTCCACATTATACTCTCGCGAGAATGCGTCTCCAAATCAGGAGGGGAACCCGGGTGACACAGCCGGGTCAGCTGACCTCGTTTAATGGCAGCCCGGGAAGACATCAGGGGAAGGGACAATGCTACATAGTGTTTACTACGTGCTTAAACGGACGACCTTTTTGTCTCAGAGCTGTTTCGGACTCGTTGAGGATTTTCCGAAATTAGTATTATTCACCATGAGGACAGCTTTACAGGACTATCATTGTGCTTCCAGACTGATTCTTTGAAACCAGTGAGGCGACTCATTTCTCCCGCACACACACACAATATACCGGACTTTGGACATTTATATGTATATATATGTATATAATTGTAAATATTGGTATCTGGCGCGCTGCAGTGTCTATTTTCTGTACAATACACATAAGCTTTTTCCGCATCTACAAATGTTCGGAATGCGAGGTCCGTTCGTACCTGTGAACATTCATAACTGGAATGTTTGTAAGTAGAGGACTTTAATATTTTTCTGAACGTCATACCTCTTAGTTTTATTAGAGAGGACACCATCTCAAAATAGATAAGGAATTATTCTGGCATGACGATACATCCGTGTGCATCTTGCCTGCTGTCTATAATATCACAATGCGAGTCTACTGCACTGTCTGGACAAACTATTTTATATCAGATGTTGCAACCTGTACAGTGCACCACTGTATATATTACACTGAAACTGTAAATTACATTGGAAATAAATTACATTTCTCAACATGCGGTCAAACTCTGCTGTTGAGAAAAGGCCCTCGTAGTAGTGTGGATTCTGGCGTCTGAGCAAAAGGGGCTTCTTCTCCCAATTATCCCTAAAGAGAGAGGAAAAAAGAGAAAGAATTAGGAAAAAGTTTGCAATTGCACAATCGTCGTTTCGTTAGCATTTCGCCACTGATCCTGGTGAATTCTTTAAGCTTTTTAAGACATGTCCTTTTCAGTGTTTTCTATAGTATTCTGAGTGTGCATGTCCTACAACTACTAAACTATTAATAAAAGTATTAATATGATTTTAGTCTTTGGTTTCTTGGTTACAGATCAGATAGTGAAAGCTGTACCTGAAGAAGGTTTTGGTTGGAATAGGATGTATAATCCACTGAAACAGCATGTTTGCTCGCTCTCTGCTGTTGTCCACTTTTGTCAGCTCAGAGAGAAGTGTGTGAAGTTTGTCGTTGTTCGCTTGATCAGACCCGGTCGACGGTCGCTGCTGCTGCTTCTCCTGGGAAGGCATTAAACTCCTTAAAATTACATTAAAGTGATTAATCTTTACTATGGTATTTATCTAAAAAAGAAAGAATAAAAAAAGGATTTTTTTCTTATTATTTATAATGGATGTTCAAGTCAAACCAGGACTTTTGATTATGCAGAACAGTCATGAGAGGGGGGAAAAAATCACTTTATTTATCTATATAATGCCCTGCTACAGTGGTGTCGGTGAATGACTGTGTGAAATTTCATGATTTCAGTCCCAGGTTAGACTTGAACGCCTCAGACTATAAAGTTTAAATACTTAAAATAACAGCAACGAAGAGATATATTAAATCTGGATTGAGTGAAAGGTCCTGGGAGTTTTAGAGCTTAAACCACTGAAAAGTCACAGACGTACATGGACAGGCTCATCTTGGTTTTCCGCCTCCTTTGTCTTTCCCTCCTCAGAGATCTTTCTCAACTTTTTCTTGCCGCTCCCGGTCGGTACTAATCCATTCTGCTTCCTCTTCTTCTTTTTCTTCGCTGGGGAAACTGAGGTCTGCCGATTTAAAAACATATAATTATCTATTTAAAAACAAATTGATAGTGAAATTTACTGGCAATCAGGCTAGTGTACTTTACTGAGATTTGCGTTTAAATATGTGCTGTGCGAACTGGAATAAGCACTGAATTAATTTATACAATTTCCATGCAATGATGTTTTTTAAGCGTACATAATACTGGTCAGCGGATCCCCTGTAAATAGTCACAGTGACTGAAAAGTAAAATCACAACTAGCTTGATCTTGATCTTATTAATACTATGAATAGCATCAGTCAGTCAAATCAGATCAAATTTGCGAGCATTTCTGGACAGTTACGCATTCTCCCAAACCAAGACAAGTTGTACCGGACCCTGTAGAATGTGAAGAAGGTGATTTATGCCACAGTAGTGACTGGAATAAATACATTGGAACACGAACACCATGCGAGGTGGTATCAAAAGGTTTCGAGATTCATGCGCCACAGATCCGGTCGCTTTCACCATACATACTCCCTCAGACACCTTAAGACCTGGAAGTAGAATTCACTATTGACGGACTGGCCCCTGGAGACAAATTCTCACACAGTGTGTGAGAATGTTGAAAAAAGACGATGCACTTGGTCAGGCTGCAGATCCGCCCCGCCTTTTTCTCCTGTAGGGATGATGGGCTCTTCCACTTTGAAGTCTGTTGCTTCGCCTCAGCTCCTTCCCCTACTCCCAAATTTTGTCATCGGTAATGAGCCGCAACATGAAGGACGGGTCATCCATGGAACGCTGACAGAATTCTTGGCAGACTTCAACGCGATGTTCCTTTTGCTCTGGGGTCAGCATGATGGGGACGAACTTGGCCACAACACGGCGCATGTTCAAATGAGGATTGCCTGGACTGTTCCGTATTAATTTCGGGGCTTGAGTTCGTTGAAGGTCTTTCTGATCTCTTCCAGTGTTGTAATTCCACTCAAAACACCTTGAACGACTCATTGCAGCATTGCAGTAAACTTGCCACATCATGTCAAATGTCTCTGTGGCATATTTGCCCAGTTTCATACAGAATTTCACCTTCGCTTGCTGTTCATGGTGAAATAAATGGTAACATACGTGGTCAGAATAGCACCAGTTGTCTTTTAGCACACTGACTTATGAAGCTCAGTGCTCCCTGTGACAGAACGTGCAGCCTGGTGCTGCCATCTGCTGGCGTGTTACAGAACTAGTCTTGAAACTTCTTGATACCACTTTTTTGCTCTAACTGAAGTCAAATTAAAGCATGTATGTTCAGACGATATTGTCATAATTAATAATCCTGTACATAACTTTTAAAATTAACAAGAAAACTAAATCTTACTGTACTTTAATGCTATGTCTCTCCATTCGGCACTTTGCATTATTAATCTAACGGCTATCTAACCACCACTATCCGACCTCTGATAAATATTACATTTCATACTCCGGTAAATTCCATAAACACGTCTAAGCTACATGTACCTGTGTATGACTTGCATTTTCCTTTAGTGACTGATAAAACGCAAACGCGGACATGCTTCTCTCCACGCGCACGCTGCCTCCAGTACAAACACGAGACAACACGAGTTGCCAGATCCACAAAATCCCTCCAAACAGCTCAGCCTGTACTCCTAGTGTACGGGTGTCAATTCCTCTCCATTTCAGTCAAGCAGAAGTCACACAAGTTAAGGTTTATTTGTCAGATATACACCAATCATCCATAACATTAGGGCCACCAAAACAGCCCCATTTTACCACCATAACCTTTTCATCAATCTGACCTACAGTAGCTCTTCAATTCGATCTGACCCCACGGGCCAGCCTTCACTTCCTAAACGCATCATTGGCCGCCCATGACACTGTCTCCGGTTTACTGGTTTTCCTTCCTTGGACCACTTTTGGTATGTCCTGACTACTGCAGACCAGGAACATCCCACAAGAGCTGCAGTTTTGAAGTTGCTCTGACTTGTCACAATTTGGCTCTTGTCACAGTAGCTACAGATACAATATCTCGTTACAGTGGCGGCTGGAGGTGGGTGGAATATATTAGGCAGCAAGTTAACATTTTATACCTGAAGTTGCTGTATTGGAAGCAGAAAAAATGGGCAGGTTCGAAAATTTAAGTGACTTTGACAAGCACTAAAATCTGATGGTTAGACACCTGGATCAGAGAAGCACCAAAACTGCAGCTCTTGTGGGATGCTCCCAGTCTGCAGTGGTCAGGATCTACCAAAAGTTGTTCAAGGAAGTAAAACAGGGTCATGGGCAGCCATGGGTCACTGATGCACATGGGGAGTGAAGTTCGTTCCATCTAGTCTGATCCAAAAGAATGGCTTCTTTACCTCAAATTGCTGAAAAGGTTAATACTGGGTCACAAGACACACTGGTCATTGCTGTTTTGGATGGCAAAAGGGGGACCTACTCAATATTAGGTGGGTGCTCATAATGTAATGGCTTATTGGGGTAATTACTGCTCAGTGAAATGCTTTCATCACATTTTTCAGCATAGCTGTGGTCGGAAAACAGGACCAGCCATGATACAACATCCCTGGAGCAGATAGGGTTAAGGTCCTCGCCCAACAATGGCACCCTGGTGGTGTTGGCCTAGAACCACTGCCTTAATCAGTGCCTTAACCCTCTGAGCAACCACTGCCTCAAAAGTTGATTACCTGATGGGGAATTGAACCTGGGCCACAGTGGAGAGAGCGCCAACTCCTAGCCACTAGACCACCAGTGTTTGATTCTACTGATTCTACCTGTTGTTGTTCTTGGCTTTCAATAGACTATCAGGTGCGCCTTGTTGGAATGAAAACCTGCACACACACCGGCCCTTTCTGGAAAAGACTTGACACCTCTGCCCTAGTGGTTTCTTCCACATTTCTGCGGTTTGGATCACTCTTTCACACATCACTACGATTCATTTATTCATCTTAAATACCACTTATCCTGGAGCCTATTCCGGGACACTTAGGACACGAGGAGGGGTACACCCTGGACATGGTGCCAACCCATCACAGGCCACACACACACTATAGGCATTTTGGGAACGCCAGTTAACCTAATTTGCATGTGATTAGACTGTGGGAGGAAACCAATGCACCAAACTCAACGCACACAGATCCGAGGCGGAAATCGAACCCTCAAACCTCATGAGAGGCCCCAGTGCAAAACCACTAAGCCATCATGCTGCCCACATCAATACAATAACAATAATTAAAGCTTACATACAGTCTTGTGTGGTGGATGTGCCACATGATCTACGGCTAATAATAAATATTTTTTTTAAACGTACAATATACAGCTTTCAAAGTTTGCTAGAGACATTTTCAACATGTAAAGTTAGGAGTCTTTTTTAAAGTCAGAACCTGATTGAGAACTTTGCACTTTCCAGTTTCTCAGTAACATAAGCTGAGTTTTAATAAGTTAATAATACACCCGAGGCAAAAACTCTATTATAATTGCTGTAGTGTAAGTGATAACAGGAATGTCTGTCTGCGAGACAAGCTATTAAACTTATTAAAACTCAGCTCATATTACTGAGAAACTGGAAAGTGCAAAGTTCCCAATCAAGTTTTGACTTTAAAAAAAATACTTTTTATTTGTTAGACTTTAAGACTTTGTTATTTTGGAACACCAATTAGCCTAATCTGTATGTCCTTGGACGAATGATGGAGAACATGCAACAGGCGGGATTCAAAGCCAGACCCTGGAGGTGCAAACAGCATGTGTATTTTTTTTAAACATGGCAACAAGGCCAGGGCTTTTCTTCTACATTTATTAAACGCCGAACACACTTTTATTGCCACCTAGTGTTTTGGAGGTAAACTTAAAAAAAAAAAAAGATTTGTTAGGTTAATATATTAATAAATATATTAACAGGCAAATAAAATAAAAATGAAAAGCATAAACTCATACTGTTTACTTTAAAATGTTAAAATGTATACACACTTCAGGAAAAGAAATTTTAATTTTAATGCAAAATT
>JAOVVB010000008.1:22054484-22067829 GCA_028570985.1 Heterobranchus longifilis
ATTCATGTTTGTGGCTGTAATGTGACAAAATGTGGAAAAGTTCAAGGGGGCTGAATACTTTTGCAAGCCACTGTATTTGTGTGCCCTGTGATACATTGCCAGCCTGTCCAGGGTGTACCCCGCCTCGTGCCCCAAGTCTCCTTGGATAGGCTCCAGGCCCCCCGCGAGCCTGTATGCAGGATAACGCGGTATAGAGGATGAGTGAGCGATCGAGCATCTCACAGTCTTTGTAGTTGGGAAACGCATATTTGGGTATGAGTGGAAAAAAGGCACATATCTGGGAAGTGCTTCTAGATTTGATGCAGAATACATTTTCAGAGAGGGGGAAAAAAAAAAAACAGTGAAGGGCTTTTTCCATACCAAAGAGACAGGTCTGGGCCCATGTTCTTGGCTAAAGAAGATAAAATCTAATTCCATCAAGTGGGTTGTTTACTTTCTAGTGACTTCTGAACTTGAGGAGGTTTGGTAAAGGACTTGAAGGGAGTACTATTAATTGACATTTTTGGTGTAGAGTATGACACTGCGTGTTAAGTAAAGCCTTGAGTTTTTTTCGGGCTCTTTTTAAAAAAAATTATTATTAGGAGTAAGGGAATTAATAGTACTGTGTCCCCCCTCTGGCTCTGCAGGACAGGACATTAATTTTGGCAGACATTGCAGTTTGCAAATTTCATGTGTCTCTCCGTGTCCTGATTATTCAGCTATTATGCTTTCACAGAAGGCTTAGCATAGAGTGCTTTCACCTCAATGGCCTGGCTTTAATTCCAGTTCAGGAAACCAACCCCAGGCACTGAGGGTTGTGCATAAGTGCACTCTTCTCAGTGCTGTTCTCAAGTCCTGATCAAGCCGTGGCAACCCTAGATGGGAGCTGCCTAAAGAGGACCGACGACAACATGCTTACACAGAAGCCTTGCTGTTTTTGGCACAACTGCTTTCATTAACTTTGCTTCATTTGTGAAATTCCAGTGAACTGAAGCAAGTTAATTAACCTAAGTAAAGCCCCATTGGTGCCTGGAGGTTTTAAAGCCTGGTGTTTAGTGGCCATAGTGCTGCTGCCGTATTACAATCGGGCTTGTTTGAGGTGATGACTGCCAACCCTTCTTTCCCTGGAGACATTGTGAAACAGCTGTCTTGTTCTCTCTCTTTCAGAACAGATGGAATGTCACAGGCATTTTATCAGAAGTTAACCAGCTTCAGTGATGCGGTACGGTTTTTAACTGTAAGCTCGTCTTTCGTAGACGCCATTGAGGAATTCAGTAACGCATGCACCAGATCCAGTGCTGACCGGTAATCTATTTCGGGATCCACTGATTTATTCTTGTATACATGTGACAGATAGCTCTTGCACATAACCATAGTGCATGGATTCAACACACTGAATTAAATTCCATTCCATTCAATTCAACAACGGCTGTTGTCGCAAAGCAGCTTTAAGAAAATGTAAACAAAAACTAAATTGACCAAGTTTTACCCAAAATGTAGCTGATCTGATGTATTATCATAATGTATTACCAAAACGAGACTTTCACCGTTATTATAACTAAACAAACCACAAGTTTCACAACTTAACACGACTCACAGACTTGTATTTTACAATACTGTCTTTGATGACGTAAATACAGTAACGTTTATTGAATTCATGTGGACCTGGGCGTTAATCCAAATCTCCAAATCTGTAGTGACAGTTAGTCTGTGACTAAGGCTGAGCTCACCATCAGCAAAGCCTGGAGGACGAGAAACTAAGAGAGATTTGCTGGCTCTGGATCCTATGATATCATCAAAAGACCAAATCACATTCCAGTAAGAATAAAAAGAGAGAGAGAGAGAGAGAGAGAGAGAACTCTCATTACAGCTCAGTGGAGTGTAACACCCCTTATCACTACACGCTCTAGGCTCCAATCCCAACATGTCCTAATGGCCAAATGTGCACTATTCCTTCCTCACCGAACAAACAGGATCTGAAAGGTGGACGCCTAAAGCAGCATTTAATTAAGGGGAGTGTTTCAATAGAGCGAGTGGTCTCGGAGCTACATTGCTGAAGAAAGTCCCTTTTGGCTCTGCTTGAACAGCTGCACTGGTGTTAATCTTCTGCCCTCGTGGGCATGCGTTTTGATGAATGGTGAAGCCGTGGAACTGCACTGTGAAACAAAGCGTCTATTAAAGTTTTGGTGCAAAAACAAATCCAATTTTAATGACCATTCCCTTTGCATAAAATAATAATAATAAAAAAGCCATGATCATTTTTACTTTAATGCCTGAAATCTTTTCATGGAAAATGCTCCTAAAATCCAAAATCCAGTTCCTAAGTGATGACATGCAGACAAGCTCTAATGGTAGTGCTAATTCACCACATGGGGTTGCCAACTAATTTAACCTCAGGAGCTGGAGGGCTAACATAAAAAACATGTTGAAAAAAAACGTTCATTTGGCTAATGAAAAGAAAATAAATAAACCACTAACAAGGTAGAAATTTCATATTTTTGTTATGAATGCAATGCATTTCTTTTTTGCTTTTATACTGCTTGGTTTAAAAAAAAAAAGTCTTTTACATTATATTATTTCATTCAATTGCTTTTAGCTTTCATTATGACACATTTTGATGGTGGTTAATTCATGTGTAAAAAATATATAGGCTATATATAATTTCTTATTCTCTCTGAACCACTTGTTCACAATTTGAGTCAGGGAATAAGCCTGTGCCATCAGGGAAGAAAAACTCCGTTGCCGATCCATACCCTAGTCATTCAGAACGTTCAGGTCGTCAGCTCAGTTAATTTTCTTGCCACATAATGCTGAGCCTAAACCTGACCAACGGAAGCAACCCCAGATCATAACACAGTACAGTGGCCACTATGCAAGATGGTTGTATCACTTCATGCGCTTCCCTTCCTAACCTGACAGATCCATGGCTCTGGAATACGGTCGATCTGAACTCATCAGACCACATGTTTTTTTTCCATCGCTACAATTTCTAGTAGATTAAAGCCTTTTATTCTGATTAGCCTCACTTTACAAGTGCTTTTCTTAGGGCCACACAGTTTAATCCTGCGAGTTCTCATGACACTCTAACTTCCACTCTTAAACACAGCTGTGATTTCTACTCTCAATTTCTAAATGGTTGGAACTTCACCAAGCATTTAAGTGATCTCCATGTATAAATTATTTCCGCCCACATTGCTTCCGTGGAATAGACGGTTCAGCGTTATCCTTCCATATTTTAATTGTTCTTAACCCAGCTGCAGTCATTTCAAATCTTCTTAGTTGCTTTTCTTGCCTGATGCAGCCCAATAATTAAACCCTTTTGAAATGCAATTTTGCCTGGGCATGGTATAAGTGTGTAAGCACTTTAATTCAAATTTATTTGTAGAAGTGGAAATGTGTATGAATCAAAATGATCAGTTTGTCCCTGATGAGCAAGCCAAGGACGATGATGGCAAGGAAAAACTCCCTGAGATGGAAATAGGAAGAAACCTTGAGAGGAACCATACTCAACAGGGAACATATTTTCATTCAGGTGAACCGGATAGCAGGAATTGCTTTGCAGTCATACTAAGTATTAGGCTGCTGGAAGTTCAATATAATATAGATAATATCTTTAAGTTAAAATGGAGTCCCGTTTATTATTGGAGGCTCTGGTACAAAAAAAAGTAGGAAATTCCAGCCGTGAACTATTGAGCGACAATTACTTTAGCATGTCAAAGTCAGATTAACTATTTGCTGCATCAAATGGATAAACAAATAGAGATTTGTCCATAACAGGAATGACAATGAAGAAGAATGTGCGAGAGGTGATCTTTTCTTTCACTCGTACAATACATAGGCACCTACCTTTAGCCTAAAACATGCTGTAAATATTCAGAAGGGTTTTTTAGTTTAAACAGCTATGTTAGATAAGCGTATCTAGGTACTTTGTAGATGAAAGCACAGGGCCAACATGAGAGAACATTTGTGCTCAGTCCTCCCACTCAATAAACTGACGATCAATAATATGAATAAGGGGCGTTAGATATTTTAAAACCGAGCTAATATAAAGTGCAATTCTCTCCCTACTGCAGCTCAAACAAACTGAACACTGCACTTAACATCAACTCACTGCAAGTTTAGTTAAGCATGAGTGCTCTAGTGCACTTTACACAGCAAATTGCATGGCCATCCGCAGCGCTCCATTAATTTCATTATCAAGGAAGCACATTCCCTCTGAAAAAGGCAAAATCCTACAGTCCAACTAAAAGGAATTAAATGAATCTGGCTCTAAACTATTTTTAGAAGTTGCAAAGGCTGCTCAGTTGTGACCCCTGGTGATAAAATGTTTAGTATGGCCACAGTGGAGAAGAACCCAACATCCATTATTTATTACAAAAGGTAATAATGTAAAAGATGTAAACATTAATATAAAGTGAAGTGAAAAAAATCGTCATTATTATTTCTATTTTTCTTTCACATTTCTAAAGAATTTCTACTCCTTAAACAATCAAAAGTACATTCTTACACATTGTTGGTAATTCGTCATGAGCACTGATGAACCTCCTTTTTTATGCAGGGCATCTTTTGGAACAAAGTTATTACCTGATCTGGGCAGATCAGACTCCTTTTGCACAACCTGAGCCACTTGAATACTCTCTCATGATTAGTAGTTTCCAGACAGGACAGTTACTTGCTCTGAATGTTGTTTCTAACAAATTTATCTCAAAGCGCTCCTAGAATTAAGGCCTAAGAGCAGTTGGTGAGTTGCACAATTAAAAACAAAAACTATGTAGAGTATATTGACACAAACATCAAAGGTTTACACTAGAAATGATGTCTTAAGATGAAATGGACTTGAGGGAAAGTCTTTTTTTTTTTTAAACCAATTTTCCGACACTGCAGCAATGTAAAGTCATTCTGCTTATTTGGCCTGTAGGTTTTGTGGTGCACCATCAGAACTACACTGGGAATACACAGGACCACAAATTCTTTCCTCTGGAAACCTGGGTTCAGCACTGAAAGGATGAGTTGTACAGATTTAGAGCTCAACATATGCATAACTTTATTTACAGAAGATGTAAATGTGTTGTGCATAAAGGTGTACTGAATGCTTTTGGGCTTCCATTTTTAAGTCCATCATGGTTATATAAAATGAATAGACACCAAAATGTGCCATTTTCTATACATAAACTACTGTGTAGCTCTGCATTACAGTTAATAACAAAATTCTTGATTTATTCAATATCACTCAAGATGCACCTTATTTGTATATTTTTTTCTTTAAAAAAAAATTAAACTCTTACTAGTTTGTGTTTTATAGCTAACTGACACAGAGCTACACAATATCATTCCATCAGGACACGGTGAAGTACGTGGCCCAGGAGTAGGAGGGTTAAGAGACAGGGGGATGTCATTAGTGCTGGCCCAGGAATATCTTAAACCAGCGAAATACCATGTTCACCAGTAAGAATTTCCTCCCCTGAGATACAGCCATCTCATCTTTACAATGAGATTCTGTTTACACCTAAACCACAAATAACCTCAGTGGCCTCGCTGCTCAACGATACTGATCCACTGGATCATCACCTCGCTGTGTGCGGCCACACTGTGGTCAACAGTCCAGACTCTCTACAGGTCAGAGGTCAGAGCTTCTGGAGAAAGCGGAGCACAAGGTCCCTGAGTGCAGTGCGCAGTGGCTCGTTGTTGTCACACACGATGTGTGTTGCGTCCTCCTCCAGCTGGATGAGAGCGTCCTCGGCCTGCAGGTGCAGGATGTGACCGTCTGGCGTCTCCTCCACTTTCACCTCTGTGATTCCGCTCTGGTAACCAACAAGAAGCAGAAACGAGAGGAAGAAAAGGAGTGAGTGGAGGGAGCTCGTTAAAATATAGAATGTATAAATACAAATCAAGAAAAAGAAAAAGCATCCTAGCTAATAAAAGTTAATTAAATATAAATGAAAGATTAATTTTAAATAATTTTTTAAAGGTTCACGCAGGTTGAGTAGAGAGTACTTTGATAAAATAAGAGTTGTAAACGCCTAAAGCATACTGTATATCTAATATGTGATGTTAAAAAAAATTACAACTATATATATAATTAAAATACCAAATGTCTCTTGAACTTCTTTTTTAAATTTTACTTTAGTTAGTCAGTTCTAGTTGTAAAATGTAAACCTGCTCCCGAGTTTCTACCTGATGTACTTTTTTAATCTCATAATTTGGTTACGTGGTCAGCACTGTCGTCTTGCACCTTCAGGGTTGGTGTTCGAATCTCGCTCTGCATGTTGTGGATGTGTGAAGGTTACCCGTTCTCCAATGCTTTGCCTCCCAAAGGCCAAATACATGCATAGTGGGTATGAATGTATACTTGATTTTTGTGATTTGACCCGACCCATGTCCTCTTTCTTGCTCCGACACTTCTGTGTCTTTCCTCACATTGCTAGCACATGTGCAGTACGCATCACCTATCTCCTGTGTCACTAATAATATGTACATATTTCTTGACATTAATTGATTCAAATGTTATACCCAGACCCGCCACATGGTTATACCCCACCCGGCACAATGTGATACTCAAACCAGCCACAAGGTTATACCCTCGCCCACCACAAGGTTAAACCCCTCCCCCTTCGGATAAAGTTGGTGGCTAGTTTATGCCAAACATTATAATAACTAAACAGTACCAATTTAAAGTTTTACCTCATAACTTCATGAAAGTTCACCACATTCAGGCTCTCACAGTTAAACCCAGAGTTCAACATGTTCACACAACATGCACATAGCTAATCCTGCCAGCGTTCCACAGGCAGTTAGCATATCGATCACACACTAATGAAACTCGAAGGCTAGTATGCTGCAGTATTTTCTGCAGTGATGTTAAAGCCCGGCCCGTATGACCTGACTAAAGAAGTCTCGCTGCGCTTTTAATTAGCTGGTGATTGAAGACGTGCTGTATGTTTTAGTGCTTACGATGCACCTTTAGAAGGTCTCAGGAGGGGGTTAGAGCTTAGACTTTCTTTCCCACAACGCTTGGCTGTGTAGCCTATGAGGGCAGCAGTATATATACAACAGATAACCTATATAACTTTTAAATCAAGCCCAGATCCCACTTTATCCCAGATAAAAACAAGTTCACAAACTTTCTCTCTGCATTTAATTCTGCACATACAGCAGTAAAAGATCAGCTCATATGCTTGGGCTCCTGCTCCTTTATAAAAAATAGTGATTTTTTTTTTCCCCAGCCAGTGAAGTAGTTGAAATGCTCATTTGTATAATTGCTTTGCTGCAACTCTAATCCTAAATGCTTCATCTAACCCATCAAATCACTTAGAGTTTCTGAATTGTGTGTAGAAAACATGCTTTAATTTAGAATTTCTGAAAGGAGTCTCCAGTGTCTTTTAGTATCAGGAATAAAGCTGTACGTTCTCAAGCATGGGAAAGTCTCAAAGGTTTTGTGACTTTTGTTTTGTACCATGATAAGCTGTGTTTTCTTGTCCTATTAACTTCAAGAGAGAAAAAGGATATTTTGATGAGGGAGTGTCTGCTACAGTATAGTGCTAATGTGTTAACAGGACTTGTTTCGAAAAACACTTCACAACATTAAACAGTAACAAGCAACATCTGGGAAAGTCTCGGAAGCAGCTAGAATTTCCAGCCGTCCTTAATGCTGCCAGGGAAAAAAATAATAAGCAGGGTTCTCTCAGTCCACACAGATGGTGTTAGCGCTAATCTCTTTCCACTTTAATTTGGGTGTGCTGCACCTCTCTGCTTCAATTTAGAGTTCTATCAGGGGTCTAATTCTCAAATCTCACTGGCTTCCTCCAGCCTAAATGGTCAGTGTCTCTCTCTCTCTCACACACACACACACACACACACACACACACACACACACAGTAGAAAACAGATCGCAGCTTTATCGGTCTCGTCTTACGTCACTACTTTCCAATCCGGATCATTTAGAGCTGGTAATGGAACAGAAATGAAGCACCTCTCCCGCACACCATGTTCGCCAACACTCTCCATATTGCACACACGAGACCATTATACTATTAGAAGCGAACGGCTTCATCCATCACCCTCCATCTCGCCCCTCTTAATGGGGATTTAACAGTAACACAGAAGGGATTACACTGCACTAATTCCCCGTCTCGGAGGAAGTGCACGGTCCAGAGACCATCAAGCATGATAAAATGCTACTGCAATAAGATGATGATTCATTAATGTAGCACTTTCGTTCGATTCCTGCGTCAAATTTAACAATGATGCACTCTAATAATAATAATTCCTGAAAAAATCCAAAAGTTCAGGGAGAGCTTGCTCTAAAACTAGAATTCAACTGCCATGATTATAACTTCACTTAATTGCATGGGTGTCAGGGTAAAAAAAAAAAAAAACATCTGGAAAACCAAATATGAAAATATTGAGTTTTAACTGAAATGAATCATTACTGCTACTGCTTTAAAATATCTATTTCAAAAGGGAAAAACCTTTACTCAGCAACATGGAAATGATTGTATTTAAACTATTTTCTAAGCTCGTCTTGGCTGCTTATAAAAGATATTGGGTAAGGAGTATGTTTAGCAAATGCCACACTCGTGCTGCATCCTTGTATGTGGTTATTTTCAGGTTAAGCCATGTCTGTCTTTTCTTACCAGCTAAGTAAGATAAATGATATGTGTTTTCCTCCTCAAACAGCAAGCAAGCAATAGGGTTAGGGTTAGGGGTACGTTCTAGGTTTAACAGATTTATGTGTCTACATGTTATGTGATCAGTCAAACCACGCTGATTTGACATCAATTGTAGAAAGAAAATGTAGGAGTTGACATGTAGGAATTTCAAGATGAGGGGGTGTTCTCTGTTTTTTTTCTGGTTGAAACCGGGGAATTACATGTTATAATCTCTAGCATAATATTCAGTATAACAGTCAGTCTGAATAAACATAACTGAAATACGTGCTAGAGTACGTATATGATACGATACCATATGACCTAAGTGCCGATTCTAATAGAATTGCAATTCCATAGTATCATAACTATCATCCTCAAGTGTCCGAATCAATATAATATTTTTTCCTGATTTTGTTACTATTTTAAACAGTTACAAAAGCTCAAGGATTAATTAAATGTAGTCCAATCCTTTTCCTTTTCTCACTTAAAAAATACAAACTGACTACAAATACAAGAGTTTACCATTTAACTTAAAATGATATGTAACAAAGAAGCTACATTTTTACTGAGCAGCATGTATCTCAGTCACACCAACTAAGCAAATAATTCACTCCTATCACATGGGATCAAAACTTCTCTCGACAGTGTGTGTGCGGCTAATTTGTAACTAATTAGTTTTGAGACTGGTGTAACCGTGTGTCATGAGTGGGTTTGGGACTCATTCGCTCACAGAGTGTGGAGAAAAAGGCAGATCGGTGGTTTTTAACGTGCATTATTTTTAAAAATGCCATAAAAATAGGTTTCTGTTGCGGCACTAGGAAGCTTCACAGAATCATTAATATCTGAGGCTGATCACCGGTTACGTTAATCAAACTAAAAAACAGGCAATTCTGCTTACTGCCCGGTAGATAATAATCTTTAAAAAAAGAAACAGTGGTGCCATACGTGAATCGCCACACAAAAGAATCGTGATTCATAACTGAATTGAATTTTCCCCGACCTTCACTAGATAAGTGTGCTTTTCAGTAGAACTAGAAAGAGACTTTTAATTGCAATTTTCTTTTCTTTTCTGTGATGCGCTGGATGTTCTGATGTTCCTTTCTGTCATGGAAAGCTTTCCTCTGGGATCAGACTGGCCTTGTGTGCAGTGTTAAATGATTCTGTCACCAGTTTACTGATACATAATTGATAATCAACGTTATTCGATACACCTGGTGATGGTGTTAATGTTTTTGACTGATGGGAGTATGCACAGACCACTACATATTAATTATCCCAGTGTGTTCTTACATCATAAAACAGGATAAGATACAATTATAGTCTGTGGCTTTGCAGCAGATATTTCTGGCCTTGTTCATGATATTATTATGATATTTATATTTGGCTCATACTCAGCCCGCTCTCTCTCCCACCTTGTGTAGTGAGGCGAGGAAAGTCTCCAGGGGCACAGCTCCGCTCAGCAAAGGCTTCGGGCTTGACAGCTCAGGAATCTCCTCCATCAGCCTCTTCCTCTTCTTAGTGGGAGCCACAGGAACAGGCTTGGGCACTAGCTAGACACACACACACACGAAAAATTTTGCTATTCTTCTCAGTAGGACCTTGAGTAATATGCATGTTTTTTGTTCTAGTTCCTGTCAAGGAAGATGATCACAGGTATTTAAAATCGTTTGAGAGAGAGAGAGAGAGAGAGAGAGAGAGAGTGTATAAATTTCACACCGAGTCAGGTGATCACATGTTCAAGATAAACAAGATGCCAGAACTTCTGTTAGACCAGACCAGAATTACTTTTATGAAAGTAGTACAAACTGAATTAATTAAAAAAAGAAAGAACTAGACCGCAATGTGGAACTAAATATCAGATCAGAGTTTGGTGTTCGCTGTCCATCCATCTGTCTCTCTAACACACACGGACATGATTTCCAGTTTTTAGACATTCCGCCCTGAGGCACTTAGACTGAAACATGATAAGGCAGTGAACACAAGCTCTCATTATCCCTTTTTTTTTTTCGGCAGGTAACACAAAAAAGACCTTTCTCACATTTTTTTTTATCATCCTTATTCCTTTTTAATTGGGCAAAGAAAACAAGATTTTTTTTTTTTTTTTTTAAGTTTAGCATTCATCAGTGTTGTGTACGAACCTGGAGGAGATGCTTGTTGTCCTTGGATTGCAGAACTGCTGACACGTTTGCCACAGAGATGCCAGGTTTAATCTCGGAGGGTATGAGACTTTTGGCAAGCTGGAAGCAGAGAGACGGAGAATTTAGACACTGCATATGTTCCAGCATGTTTCTATGCATCTTTCGCTTTCCGCACTGAAATCGAGATTGTGTTTATCATAACGTCGCTTGAGTATGTTAAAAGAGATAAACTATTGTGTAAAATATTTGTGATGATGACTAAAACCAAACTGAAATTATAAGTTAGGAGGAAAACATCCTTCATCAATCCATGCTTTCCAAATCAGTTCTAGAGAAGAATCTGTATAATTAATAACACTGAGACTCTTTCCCATGGTTATGTTATTTCCAGTGTATCAAAATGTGGGGCGCTGAAGATTTTTATGTAGGTTTTTTTTTTTTTTAAATAACCACACACATATACACTAACGCATACACACACTGACCTCGGGCATAAGGTGGACACGTTCATATGTGCGGTGGAAGGGCAGATTGAGAACGGAGCACCGGCTGTAGGGCAGAGGAGGAGGCTGCAACTCCAACATCAGATCAGACCGGTGAGACTGAGACGGAGGAGGCTGAGTGTACTGCTCTGGACACACCACGTGAAGTGGCTAACGTACATCCGCACACCCACACACAGCCAGACATAAAAATCAAAAGAAGAAAATGCACACACTGTTACAGAACCACAGTTTTAATCTTTCAGTGGTGTAACCCTAAAGTGACTACAAGCTCTCATAATCACACACACATGAGCACACTACAGTGTGTACCTGAACCTCCTTCAGAAGTTTGGAAACTTGGTGGAAGTTGAGGCGTGTGTCGATGGGGCAGTACACACACTTCATGGCCAGGGGCTGGTATGGAGCCAAAGCGTCCAGGTAGGAGAAATCAGGCTCTGTAGGGAACGGCATGACACGCTCAGATT
Source organism: Heterobranchus longifilis (assembly GCA_028570985.1). NCBI lineage: Eukaryota > Metazoa > Chordata > Actinopteri > Siluriformes > Clariidae > Heterobranchus > Heterobranchus longifilis. The sequence continues at coordinate 22,066,220 of JAOVVB010000008.1, forward strand.
AAACGATCAACAGTCTTAAATCTTTTCCATACAAGTCTGGCTCTTTTTCATATTTTGTTTAGTTATTTCTTCTGGTTGTTTGGGTGTGTTTCAGCTGAGATTTCCAGGAAGAGTTGAAGAGCTGATACTGGGATTAGCAGACACAGAACATCACAGCAGTGAAAGAATATAAATAGCAGGGATGGTTTATGTGTTCTCTATTGAAAAGAAATGTTTGCATGATCATTACAGAGAAATAAAACGCAACATCCCACTCCATTTGTTGTTAACTCTTGGAAGCTCTGTCACCAAAACGAGTTCCTTTTACGTGCAAACATACTTGGCAATAAAGCTCTTTCTTGTTCTGAAATAGACTTTGCTCCCCATGTAATCACTGCATGTTGTCATTTGAATAAAAAAAAAAAAAAGCATTATTTTATATGCTTCCCTTAGGGTATCATATTTAAAATAGACTTGTAGGTCAATTGTACAAAGCAAATATAAATATGCATGGTTTTATTATAATAGATTTGAGGTTGACTCACAAGTCTTTCATGATGTTATGACATTAACAGTGGTTAGTACTATTACTTTATTTATTTATTTTTTTTAACCATCATGTTTACATGGTTTTGATGGACACCATTGTCAGATAGGGGGACTATTAATTAAAATGGTGTGATTTAAAAGCTTTCCATTATTAATTTAGTGATATCTATCAGATTTATCTGATAGGGGTTGATAAAGCAGTATGCCCACATTCCATATGCAGGAATCTTACATGCTAAATGTGAATAGTTAATATACAATGATTGAAAGATTTATTATTTTCAGCCACTGTATGAAATATGCAATATCTAGTTATTGTTCTATATGTAGTTGCAAAACCTAAAGATAATCTACCAGTAGGTAAAAAGACATCCATCCCTCCATGCATCCATCCAGGAACCTCTGTAGTCAAGCTAGGGACCGTGGAGGCCCTGACCCTGGATATGCAAGGCAACACTATATATATTAATTAAATAAAGAAAATAAACTGCACATTTTTATTCAACTCATTATTCTTGTGTCTATAGTGCCTTGTTTTTGCTTGCTACATGTAAAAGCAAGTCAATACATTGATTCAGATTGTAAAGACGGATGCAAATCTATGTCTTGCGTACTGTATGTGTGCGCACACCTGTGAAGATAATGGTGTTGAGACTGGATTTGCCCCACAGCTCCATAAAGTGCACTACATCCCCGAACCGCAGTGATGGATGCCCCGTGAACACCACACATGGCTGTTTGAAGTCGCTGCTGAACTCGCCGTGGATGCTCGGGTAATGCTTCAGCTTGTTGGTCTGGATCAGCTGCATATACGTAAAAAAAAGAAAAAAAAGAAAGAAAATATATTAATAAAATAATAATAATAATAATAATAATAATAATAAAAGACTTCATGAATGTGGCATAAATCATAATAATGTTAAAGTAATGATTATATCAATATGAAAGACCGGAAAATATCCATCTTTTTCCAGTATCTGAGTTTTCTCTCTTCACTTCCAGAAACATTCTTCACTATATATCTATATCTATATATATATATATATATATATATATATATATATATATATATGTAGACATAC
>JAOVVB010000008.1:22106869-22119443 GCA_028570985.1 Heterobranchus longifilis
AGAGTTACACTGCAATACGCCATGAGGGGGGGGAGAACGAACAAAAAACGTAAGTGGTTGCTTTTTGTTAATGAACTGTCTTCTCAGAGCAGAAAGTATGGTTGGAAAGCTAGCTACATCATTAGATTACAATTTGCTCTAACCTGCATAAATATCTATATTGAAATATTGAAACTTTATTGACCGGCTTGATGAGATAAAAACCACCCAAGACTAATATAAGCTTTAAAAATTATACATGTATTTAAAAAGTATCCTTCTAGGGAATATGCTCATTGTTTGTGTTGCTTAGCAACATTCAAGTCAGAAAACTGTGTGTTGAAGACCAATAACTGATTTGTCAAATCATAATCTTTTGATAATTGCCGTTTGTAAAACTTGTATAGAAACATTATCACACTAGAGATCACGCTGTTGTAGCGAATATCAGCACGGCTGTGATATCTTCAAGACAACATCATAGCCAAAGAGTGAACTCTGGTTCTCAAAAATGAGTCCAGCACAGAAATGTTCAATTCCTCCACTGACCACTAGGTGCTAGCACCTGGAGCCACATAGAGCCCAATGTTAAAACTTGACAAAAGAAATAAAAGTTTGCAGCCTGGTACAGAAAATGGTTTCCATGGTGGACACAGCTACACTTCCAATTCATAACAACTGTAACGAGGGGTGAATTTTTATATAACTGATCATTTAAAATTACATTTCGCCTTATAATTAGGGGCATGGCCGAGTTGATTGACAGCTGTCAACACTTACATTTAGGCGACTTACAAAAGTGCATAAGTTTCCGTCACTGGATAGATTTTACACTGGGTTACTAGGTTACTAACTAAGCACCAAACTGCTGTCACACTGCTAGCTGTCTGTTATGCATCGTTGTATGATTGTATTGTAATTTACCACAAGAAATGTTGGAGTTGACACAGAGCGATGGCGTAGGGTATGGATGACAGAGTTTAATTAAATGCAAAGGCAACATTAGCCACATTAGCATTTTAGCTCAACGAAAGCTAAGCGAGCTAGCTTGCATCACTGAGATAGTAGCCGTGTTCCAACCAACAGCCAGGTGCTGTTTGCTCCGCCCATTTGCCCATTTATGGATTAAACGGGGTTTAGGCGGCATCAGCTCCTAAATGGCCAGAGCTCCCACAGTTTTAAAACCACTCTTCAGAAAACCTATGGGTGATATCACCAAGGATTTAAGTTCTTATACAGTCTATGATCACAGCTGTGCTGATATTCAGTACTACAGCGCTCCTTCTCATGTGGTGGGGGTGGGAGGGGAATGGGTTATGGGGAGTCAAGTTTTGCTTAGATAGTCCCCTGGGATAGGCTCCCATAAGATAAGCAGTATAGATGAGTGAATGAATATCTAGCTAAACACAGAGCAGAAGAAACTGACTGATCGATTAGCTTGTGATCAGAACTGTCCATGATCGGTGATCAGCCTTATAACTGATTCAATACCACTGTGCATGTGACAAATGAACCCAACAGGATGCTTCCCAATATTTATGACCTGAATTATTTAAAGAAATAATAAAAAACCTTAAATTATTGACAAACTACATATATTCCTGATTATGCGTACATTACCTGTAATAAATGCGTCCACTATCAAGTTAAGAGTTCAAATGCTGCTAAAGCCCTCTGAAGCTTTTTTTCATTTTCTGTTAGATTTTTTTTTTTTTGTCCTGTAATAGTCCTGTAATTTATTTTGTATTTTTTTAACCTGGAATTTGCAGATGAGCTTTAAAAATATATAATAATAATAATAATCCAGCCATGAAAATTGCAATCTCTTAACAATACCGTTTTCTAACCTTCCTAAAAAAAATAAAATAAGAGACTGCAAGTAGGATTCATCCAATATTTAAAAAATCCAATTAAAAGTAAAAAAATAAAAATAAATACATTAGCAAAATCAAATGTTATAGCTTGCTATGTTCCACTTAAAAAGAATAAAAACAAGCTAGCTAGGGTTTCTAGAGAACTCCTGTCGAATTAAGAATTAATGATCATTTCTGCTTCTGCGAATTTTTCAGTAACAAAAACTGTGTGTAGCTCAGTGAAAAAGGTGCATGCAAGTGAGCAGAAGGTTGCAAGATCAAATTTCGAAACTGTTAGAGAGCTGGTTTCTAAATCCTGAGCCTCAGCTGCTCGGTCAAGAGTAAATAATATGTACAGAGTCAGCCAAAAAAAAAAAAAAAAAGTATACACACTTCAGGAAGAGTATGATGCATATTGTATTAATATAATAATAATATCATCAGTCTATCAATCAATATTATTTTGTGTGTATACATTTTTTTTGGCTGACTCTTTTATTAATAATACATAAAAATCCTTCTTTTTTTTTTAAGTTAACAGGATCTTCAAGTAACACTGCTTCAGCTTTCTGTTGTGGCTTTAAAACCTGCTTTCACTTTTGCTAGGGGGTGCTCTGTTTTCTGTTCCAAAATATGTTTGAAAATATCTGACACACAGAAAGACTGCTCTTTAAAAAAAATATATATGAAACTTAAAAAGATATACGACATAGAAGAAGAACCCTTGATTAGTTAATTCTGCATTTCATAAATATCACTCAGCTTTTTTTTTTTTACATTGGGAAAGAGAAAAGACAGATCATAAAATCATATTGAATATAACGAGGTTTTTTATATTTTAGTTAGGTTTTTTTTTTTTTATTATTGAGTAAAATAGCTACATACTGGAAAGTGTACCGAGCCTGCGTTAGTCAACAGCAGGCTAGGCATGTGCCGATTCTGAGTTTATGCGCGATAGCATGATAGTGATGCGTCGATCCAAAACTGAGTATCAGTATTGAGGTCAATACTGCCCTGAAACACTGGATCGGAATTGTTAATGTGAACACAGGACACAGACTTTACAATATAGACGGTTGTGATTGTGAGGTTCTGTGAAATGAAGCTTGCTGAGAGTTGCTCGGTTAGTCTGAGGATGTAGCGGCTCTGATACCCAGAAGGTCCTAAGTATTGTTTAAACGTAGGAAAGGTAGGCAGATCGGAGCGTTCCTTATACAAGACGTTTGCCAAAAACGGAGCAACAGTGAGTGAATTTTAAACCAGAAACTCACTCGCCTTTTGGAGGTAAGCCCGACCCCTTCCTTGAGCGTTTGCATACTAGTTTACCGATCTTAAGAAATTCATCGCATGTTATACCGTATGTACAGCTTCGTCCACTTGTTTGTGGCGGACTGTAAAATAATATTGCTGCAGTACGTAGACAATGATCTCTGGGACAGATTCTTTTCCTGAAGTCTAGACTAAAAGGTTTTATCCAGTCGTCTAACCGATTATCGGCACATGCCTACAGCAGAAGTGGCAGAACAGAAACGTATTAGCATTTTCTGTACACTGCAAGAACGTCACGAAAAAACAGACTGCATCAAGAAATGATGCACTGGCCAGATTATGAGGTTTAGGGTTAAGATAAGAGCACTCCACCTTTCCATCTCTCTGTCTGTAATTGGACACGCTCTGATGCAAGGTTCTTCAAGGGTTTAAAGGAGCAACATTACACCCAATAGTCCAGAAAATACGGGCGATCTGTGTTTAGAGGCTTTTAGCTTACCATCACTTTTATAGTCCGAGGGACTCTTAAGTTTTCAACCTTTGGCATTTATAAACCCACATATTTTTGCTTTTGCCCATTTACATTTCAGTTCACCTCTTTCCATTAAAAAACCAAAAAAAACCAAAAAAAAAAACAAAAAGAAGTACATAATAATCTGATTGCGGGTTAAACCTGAACTATAATCAGTTCTAAAATAAAATACAATGAAATAATAATAATAATAATAATAATAATAATAAAACCAAGCCAACTGTAAGAGGGAATAAAAGTGTTCAAGCGCCTAAATACACAGATCCGTCAGTCGATACAGAAATCTGAAACACAGCCATGGGGCTGTGCATCACACATTCTCATTCCTCCTATAAAGCTTCACACACTCTCGCTCGCTTGCACGTGCCGACGTCAAATGTCCGCAAAAAGCTCCTGCACGTCCGTGCAAAAAAGACAACGCCACTTCCAGGAAGCACCGATGAGGGACGAAACGCAAAAAAGCACGACACACTCCTGGAGCGGAATGAGGTAAAGGTTGGGGGGTCAGGTTAAAGGAAGGGCCGGAGGTGATGGCCCTACACTGTGGAAGATTCCAGTAAACATGAGGACCTTTGTGGTTTTGTTTGTTTTGTTTTTTTAAACAGTCCCAGGCTGAGGAACAGAACCTGGACTACATGGCCTTTTTCAGATACAGTGTAATGAGAGGACGCAGAGGAAGAGAGTGACCCACGTCTGAGCAGCATGAAGTCATCCCGAGAGTCGACCTCTGCCCTGGAAACAACACGCATCCGTTTCTCCACACACTCGCACTCGCACACTTACACACTCAAACACGCGCGCGCACACACACCCAGCTACTTCTCAGTCGTCATCCAGCGCCTCGGTTTTGATATCGCTGGCCACACCACCCGGGCGAGACAGTGCCAAGATACTATGATTGACAGCTGCCATCTCCACGGCGAGGGAGATGGGATCCTGATGGTCTGCATGGTTAGCGCCGTCATCCTGGGGGGGAAAAGAAAGAAAAAAAACACGTCATGGGGAATTAGAAATTTCTAAAACAGATGAAGTGCATCATTCGATCCTTACCTGGGTTGGCGATGTCGGCTCGAGCCTGTAGAAACCAAATGGCCGCGCCAACTGTCTCTTCTCGAAGTAGGGCAAATCACAAGCCTGTGAGGGAGGGAGGGAGGGAGGGAAAGATTCATTCCCCACATTATTAATTAAAACAATGAAAAATGATATACATTGCACCAGTTTTTATAACATCTCCGTAATCATGCACAGCGACACGAGCCATGGTGCAAAACATGTGATGATGTGCATCGTAGAAACGAGCAGCTCACATTCTATGAATTATGCATCTAATGGAATCGTGCTGTTTGAACACTCGACGTCCCAATCTGTGCAACACAAAGTTAAAAATATATACAGATCTGCCTGGTCACATGATCACATTCTTTTGTGGATACTGTAAAAAACAGATGCATTTTAGCCGAACTTGTAGCTCTATTTCTGGTTGAAATGACATCACAGGAACTGTCACAGAGCGCATTACCTACTATATAGTTTGAACAGTGGGAGACTAAAATATATGCGTGCATAAACACACACACACTAACAAACATCATTATGTGTGATGAAACACTGGCATGTTGTATGTAAAAGTGTACAGCTGATCCCTCACCTGCTCGGTGTAGTCGTTGCCGTCGATGTCGTCGCTGTTGGAGTGTCCTCCCGGGCTCTGCACGTCGATCCCGTGACTCTCCAGGATTGTGGCTTCTTGGAAAAAAGACCCTGCCATGACACATCTGAAGCTACTTAAAAACCCACTAAGCAACTGGCACACGAGACCAAACATGCATTTATCTGTCCACCTGCCCTACTTGACAACTTCACTCCCAAACCTTGTAAACACATGCAAACCCGATGTTACACAAGTGTCCACTAGGGGTGGATGACAACCAATTTTGAACTTAGCAACACAACCTATCGCTTGTTTAGTGTCAAACTTTCGGCTTGAATTGCTTTTTAGCCTGCACCATTAAAGACTGAAGTAAATAAACGGATGCAGGCAATGTGCAAAATAATACATTTGTGAATCACTATTTTAGGTTATAAATTAAAATGCCTTAATCTACAAGTATAACCTTTAGGCTGTGACAACACTCAAACTGAAAGAAAATGGGCCATAAATGGAAACGGACACAAAGAGAAAAATACTGAAAGCGTTGGAACACGAAAAACTGCTAATTAAGTACTTCTCTCTTTGTTTATTATTTTCCACAATGCTATTCCGGATCGAGTAGCATTGTAAACATGTGTAATATGTTTAAAATTTAAGACACATTGAAGCGGTAACCCTTATAATCCTTGCCATCCGGGGTTACTGTCCAGCTGAAACTCTAAATAGATTTTTTTTTTTTTAAAAAGACAGTAAACGAAAACGCCGCGACCCTGAATACAGGATAAAGCGGTACAGAAGATGAGGGAGTGAGTGTAAATGAATATTGAACAAACAGACCTAAAAGACCTAATCATGCATCCTGTTTGCAGCTGGATATTTCATGCATCTTGAACCAGGATTCAGATTTGAATCACATGGATTTAAATTCGTAGTCAAATGTGTCCTCAGTTTTCCAGACTGAAATCCTACTGCTGTATTGCATAGTGGGAGTATACAAATTAGCTCAGAACATGGACAACCAACATCCTGTGCTGTTCCTAATTTCCAGATGCTCTATGCAAAGATGATTCTTGGTGTTAGGATTCCCCAGGAACTTTGCAGTTAAGATCAGAAACGTGTCGCTTTATGCAAGCAATACTAAACCAGCCATCAGGAAAGACAGTGAACACAAAAAGAAGAGATCAGACAGATACGACCTCAGACGAACATATCCTTTTTTCACCGTTAATTTAACAACATGTGGGCAATTCCAAGTTCTACCTTACTGCTTGATGTAACGCGTAACGTTCCGCGAGGTTCTGCGATGTCCACGAGCCTCTACGAGGACCGATGCATGGAAAGATGAAAACCTATTCACAGGCGCCAAAACTCGCGTTGAATCATGATAAACTGTAACGCTCTAATGTAACTGATTACTTTTTAAAAGTCATTTTGTAATGTAATTATTTACTTTAAAAAGTAACGACCCCCAATACTGCTGCTTAAACAGGATTTAAGAGGGTAAGTTGCTGCCAGGTGCTGCTTATCATCAGCCCTTGATTAATTGATCACCAGCAAGTCTACAGACCCTCTATAAAAGCAAAAGTTTTGCCATTTTGCTGGCCTAAAGCAATCAGGTGTGTGTTAACACAATGGCAAGAGGCAAAGACATAGTCAGTGATCTTAGAGGAGCAATTGTTGCTGCACTTCAATCTGGAAAGGGTTACAGAACCATTTCCAAACCATTTGGAGTTCAACATTGTACAGCGAGAAAGATTATTCGCAAGTGAAAAGTCTTCAAGACAGTTGCCAGTCTTCCCAGGAGTGGACGTCCTGGCATATTCACCCCAAGGTCAGATGTATCTCATAGAAATACACAAAACCCAAGAGTTACATCTCAGGCCTAACTCAGCATGTTTATTACTATCCATACTACTCCAATTAGAAGAAGACTGAACAAGTATGGTTAGTTTGGAGGGGTTACCAGGAGAAAGCCTCCTCCTGCCTAAAAAGAACACAGAAGCACGACTGGGGTTGGCTAAACTGCATCCGAATAAACCACGAGGCTTCTGCGACAATGTCCTATGGACAGATGAGACCAAAGTGGAGTTGTTCAGCCTTTTGTTGGCAAAAACCAAAGAGCATTTCAGCAGAAACACCTCATACCCACTGTCTGATCTGGGCTGTGATGATCTGGGCTTGTTTTTGTAGTCACAGGACATGGGCAGCGTGCAGTAATTGTGTCAACCATGATCTCTCCTGTATATCAGAGTTCTCTAGAGGCAAATGTGAGGCCATCTGTCTGACCACTAAAGCTTTGAAAATTGGGTTGTGCAATGATCCGAAGCACATCACGTAAATCTACATCAGAATGACTGAAAAAGAGAAGAATAAAGGTTTTGGAATGGCCTAGTCAAAGTCCAGAGCCCAAGCCAATTGAACTGCTGTGGCGAGACCCTAAAAGAGCCGTGCATAAGCAAATGCCCAGGAACCTCAATAAACTTTTGTAAAGAAGAACGAACCAAAACGCTGTAAGAGCCTGATGAAGTTATAGAGGAAACTATTACTTTAGTTATTGCTGTTAAAGTAGAATCTACAAGGTATGTAATTAGGGCGGTACTTAGTATTGCCTGCATGTTTTTTTTTTTTGCCTTTTTTTTAAATACATAATGAAATGGTGAAAAAGGTTGATGTTGTTCGTTTGAGGTTGTATTTGCCTAATACTGAGACCAGGTGATTTTTATTATGTTTTTACACCAAAACAATTATTTAACTAACTTTTACACATGTCCGTATAGTTTCCTATTCCTATTTCAATCCTTAAAACAAAATGCATGAAACGACCAGATCACTGATCGTGCTAGAAAAGAAAACATTACCAATAGTGGCCCTCCTCTTGATCTCTTTGCGCCGGTTAGCAAACCAGTTGTAGACCTTTAAGGATGTCACTCGCTCAAAATCAGACAGCTTTTTCCCTGCAAAAACACAAATCACCACCTAAATATCATGATTATTATTTCTAATACACTCCCCAATATACTTCTATAAAATATTATAGATGACCCAGATGTCTGTAACTGTGCAGACGTTTAAATTGGAGATCACCACAGTTTCCATTAATGCTGGAATTTCTCAAGGTTTGAAAACAGTGCTAAACAGAGTCCAACATTTAATAAAAATCAATCAATCAATCAATCAATCAATCAATCTCGGTTCGTACAGTATTCACCAACCTGGTTTTTGTATGACAGCATTGCAGGCATTGGCGATCTCCTCTCTTTTAGCTTCATCAGGATACTGGTTGTCATTGAAGTAGCTGTGAAGTGAGGAAATACAGTTCACTATACATGAGCCAATAGTTACTCATGATGGAAAATAAATAAGGAAGTAACAGAAATGAAAATAAACAGATACTGGTGAGATAGAAAAATCAGAAAGGAACCGTTCCTAAGCTGAAATGCTTGCATAGATGATAAAACAACCATTTGCATATTTTCACCAAGAACGTACGGAACATTCTTACTAGATTGTTCATTCTTATTACTTCCACCCTCATACACTCGCATCGAATCCTACGTCCCTCTCTGTGTCCAGGGAGTCTTTGTCGGCAGCTTTAACATCACTCTTACCTCTCCATCACAGCAAGACACTCCTTCCTCCAGGTGAAGCGGCTGCCTCTGCGCAGACGGAAGCTGCCTGTGGCTGAACTTATTGGGGGTGGAGTTTGCCGCCACTCAATTTCATCCAGGGTCACTGGGGCAGGGCGCATGTTCAAAGTAGCACCTGAAAAAAATGCACAGGGTGGTGGTTATTATTATTATTATTGTTTTGAAAAGTGATACAATGTTGTGAATATGTAGACCAATTGTGCATGATTTTCCACAATGTGTGTGTACATATAGTACACACTAATATTTTAATTAAATGAACATGATTATTTCTAAAAATGGGAATCACCGGTCACCTCCCGATACGATATTATAACAATAACCAAGTACCAAATCGTTCTTTTTATGTATTCAAGCAGAAAGTTGGCTCATCGCTAATTTTACTAATTAATTAGGGCTTTAAAAGTTCATATTGTACACACACAAGCACATCTAACCTGGAGTGGTCTTTTCCAGCTGGTACCAGCGATAGAAGGCTCTCTTCTTCTGCTCGCTCAGATCAGATCCCTGCTGTAGGAGCCAGTGAGAGATCCGACTCTGACTGATTCCTGAGAGAGAGAGAGAGAGAGAGAGAGAGAGAGAAAGCGAGAAACAGAAATTGTTCAGCCGTCCATTTTGAATCATAAAACATAAACCAAAAAAAAAAAAAAAAAAAACCTAGGACCTGATAAGGACCTAGGAACAGTAGGTTAAAAAGTGAAGATGCAAATGAAGAACACGTCCACTAACCAGTGACCTGGGCCACCACTGCCTGAGAGATACGCCGGTTAGCCAGGAAAGCTTTGATCTCCTCCTTCACCAAACTGCTGTCCCTCCTAAACAGACACACACACAGACATATAAATATATTTCTATTGATCAATTACACAGCGTGGAACGCTTTAATATTTAATCTTTAACATGTTTGAAAAATAATTCCATCCCAGTCCACCCTTAATTTAACCAATACAATAAAATCTAAAATGCTAGATGACAGCATATTGAACTTTACATAAAAGGTGGCACATCCAAAACTGGTACGAAGCCGAAGTGCAGCAGTAGGAAGGAGTTATCTAACTGTTTTTCTTCCCTTCCCTTTCTTTTTTTTTTTTTTTTTAACTTGAACTGTGTCACTGTGGGACCAACCACACCCATCAAACAGCACACACACACACACACACACACACACACACACACACACACACACACCATGGTGGTCCAACATGGTGATATTAAAACTGACAGGTAAACCAAAATTACAGGGAAACTGTGTACTTTTCTTTGTCAACTAAAGCGTTAGTGGAAAAGGTCCTGCAGCAGGCTTGTGTATGGAAACAACCCCACAAAAACGGAGCTGTGCTATTACTTCATACAACATACGTTACTGGTGTGAGCTGCATCATTTACACTGATTTATGTATCGCTCATAGCTTTACTGCTCTCTAGATGTTTGGTCTCTAAAAGAAACAAGATATAGATAAATACTTTTGTCTGAATTCTTAGGTTTTAGGTTGAGTTCAGACATCAGTCAGCATTGTTGGTTTTTTCCCCCTTTTTACTCTGAAGTTTCTTCCAGTTTAACAAAAGCTCTGTTGTACAGTCAAAAAAAATTTTGTGCAGACACACAAAACCTTTATTATGCCATATGTGTCAGTTTGGGTTATTACACAACTTGGCAAGAAACCCTACACCTGGTGTAACCAGTTATTTAATGGGAAACATATTAAAAATTCCCACATTGATCCAAGCCTGGACTTGTGTTATGTTATATTGAAGGTGTTTCTCTTCTCACTTCTATAGTTAATGTCTTCATGATATAAAATCAAGTCCAGTCATGTTACTACTATTAAACACTCCTTCACCAATCCAAGTGAATCCCAGAACTCTAAATATAAATAACTATTGTGAAGACAAATGGAATTTATTATTATTATTATTATTATTATTATTATTATTATTATTATTATTATTATTATGACCATTATTATGGGAGAGTCAGGGTGCGCCTTTAACACTTAAACACTGAATTTAACAATTCATTTGAACAGTGAAAAAAAAAGGGATGTGTGGCGATACTGACTTAATTCATTTTTCTACAACTATTTTTACATTTATAATAGAGATGAACCAGTCGATAGGCCAGTGACCAGAATTGGCTGGTTTTCAGTTTGAATTTGATTGGCCGTGACCGGTGATCAACTCATCACCATCAGATATAAACAAACAATTCTGTACCCAGCATAGAAGTTTCCAAGTGTCGCAACAGAAACGCATTTTTATGGCATTACATTATCCAAAAAAAAGAAAAAAAAGAAAAGAAAACCCACACGCTTTAAAAGCCTCCAATTAGTCTTTTTCTCCATACCTTGTGTGTCCAAATTAGCCTAAAACACACTCATTACATACACTTACACCAGTCACAAAACACCACAAGTGCTAATCAAAAATCACGCGCGTTAGAAACCCCATTTGCCAGCGTTAGAAGTCGCATGCACCCGTGCACTCATGGTCAAGTTAAGTTTTGAGACTTTTGGAGGTGTTTAAGGCAGTAAAACGTCACCGTTTCTTTACAATCATACAGGTGGCGCACTATTTACAAAGAAAAAAAATGTTAATTATTTGTGAAGTTTGTTTAGAAATAATAATTATGGCGGATGACAGAGATACATGCTGCTAAGGAAAAAATGTGCTTTTTTTGCCTAATTTAAACTCTGGTATTTGAAGTTAGGTTGTATTGTTTATAAGCTGCGCTTGGTTTTTAAGTGAGAAAACTAATGTTATATCAATAATTGCATTTAATCAAATCATTAAACAGTTTTAAAATTTTAACGAAATTGTGGGAAAAAAATGATATCAAGTTGGGAAATTTATAAAATCGTGATAATTGCGATTCTATAAGTTTAATCGAATCAGCAGATAAGTATTGTGATGATAACGTTTCGAGAGATGATAATTTCATAGCAAGCAGTTGTTCTGAGCACCGACCTCATCAGGTCCTCCACCTTGTCGTCAACATCCAACTCTTCCTCAGTCCCATCGAACCCATACGGCCTCACCGCCACCGCTGCCGCCGCGTTTCCCGCCGGGTAACGAGGCGGAGACAGTTTTCCGTTAGGAGTCCCGTTTTGCGTCACAGCAACCAGTGAGACGGGTGGTGAGGTGGCGTAGCTGTTGCTCGGTGATGGGGAGAGAAACTGAGTCTGTGTGGCGGTGGTGGCAGTACACACAGCCATGTGGGAGGTGGAACGTTCACTGGTGGTGGCGGCCTGTGAGGGGGCGGGGTCGGATACGGACGGAGCAGGGCCGCAGGAGGAGGAGGCGGAGCCACGGCGCCCGAACTTGTCTCCATGCTCGCGGTCAAGACGCTCCAGCGTGTCCAGTGCATGGACGATCTCCGGCTTGGTCATGCCACTCCGTCGCAGCCGCTGCAGCAGATCGATCTGCTCGATGGTGAAGCGCGGCTCGTCTGTGTACTGGGACATCCTGGTGGAAAAGCAAAGAGGGAAAAAAAAAAAAAAAACATTATCTATGAGACATATATATTTTTTTAACCACAGTGTTTTAGACCTCAGGGTTGGGTATAGTGATACATGAGTCATGTGCGTCCTTCAAATTTTTTTCCCTGATTTGTCCTTTTTCATGTTAACCAGGTTAATTTTTACCCACT
>JAOVVB010000008.1:22120584-22137546 GCA_028570985.1 Heterobranchus longifilis
CAGATTAGAGGCGTTATGAAGTCTTTACAGAGCAGAAGTAGCAGAAACATCTCACCATTAACTGTTCAAAGGAGATTCATGCATTTTTTGGACGCCTTTAGCATTCCTTTACAATGTAGAAAGAAATAAAAATCAGGAACGATCATCGAGTTAGAAAGTCACCCCAAACTTTTGAACGGTAGTGTGTGTGTGTATATATATATATATACACATTTCTCAAAGTTGTACCGTCTGCTCCTCATTCGGTTCTGGATAAAACCTTTAAAATATTTATGGCTTTGAAACATTTCTTTTTAAGCAGCTTAAGGTGTTTAAACCGTTATTTTGTTCACAAAAACAATCCGTGTTGTGAAAGGAGGTTACATTAAAGGGTTGTTTCTTAGACGAATGAATTTGTGCTCATTGAAAAGGGCTTAAAGACTTTAAAACATTTCAGTTATTTATTTTTTTTTGATGAAGATTATAATGGCATCAGCAGTCGGCCAAGCTATCACTTTGAACATGAGTACCGGCCCAGAATTTCACAATCGATCCATGCCTAGCAGCTACACATTTTTTTTTTTGGTGTTAAGGTAAATGACTAGGGTGTGTGCATAGATAAATTTTAGTCTTCCTTATTTGTGTAAAACTGATCTGTAGGAAGAATTACTTTGGCTCTAGACATATTCTGGACGACTCCTTAATTATTTATCAATTTGATTATTGGGGGGGAACAAACTTTTGACAAACAAGCTTGTGGAACATCAAAGCAGAAAAAAAAATTCATTTCAGTCACCACCTAAGATAATTTCTAAAAGGAACCTAATGAGAGCTTAAGTAAAATAGGGGAAAATAGTAGAGACTAATGACTTAAACGAGTAGAGACTTGATAGAGATCACCTGCTTGGCTTTAAATAGAAAATTTGAGTGCGTTTTTGTATATTTACAATAGTAACAATAAAATTATGTGACAGCGCAACAAAAAAAAAATCCATCACATGTTTTCAACTTCAGTTGTCTTAGTTTAGGTTAAAAAAAAATTTCTAAAATAATTAAATTAATTTGGCCAATTGCTGCTGCCATTATTAACAATAAATCATGTGACGACGCAACAGAAACACATTCACGCCATCATCTGGAGATTGTGGGTTCAAACCTAGTTACAGCCCTCTGTTAAATATTTAAAAAAAATAAAAAAAGATCCAAAGATCCAGTTTTAGAGAATAATCCATGTTTTTTTTGTTATATACACAACTGATTTTTCATTAAAAGTTATTTAAAAAAAAAAAAACAATATGCTGTCAATTACAGTTCCTAAGAAGGAAAGAATATCAAAATTGGCCAACAGTATCAGCAGTTGAGGTTTCAAAAAATTTAAATAAGTGCATCGCTAATGACAAATCTAGTGCTTTTACTCATTCATTCAATAATAATATCTTTTGAAATTTACAGCTTTATACATACATATAAAAAGGTACTATGAACACTGAGCTAAGCAAATGACGTAATAATGTCTTGGTTCTGAAGAAGACTGGACACAGCCTGGTCCCTACAGGGCTGCTTGTAGTAGAAGCTATACGCATGGAGAGTGAGAGACAGGCAGGCTGTACAGCTACAGCTAGACACTTTGTGAAAAGTAATAAGTGCAAATTCCTACAAGCGCTAGCATCCACTTAAAAAAAAAAAAAAAGGTGATCTTGTCTTTGACAGTGGCATGTTTGTTGGTGCCAGATGGCCGGTTTGAGTGTTTCAGAAACTGCTGATCTCCACAAGCGAGTGGTGCCAAGAACATTCTGTGAGAGTGAGAGCGAGAGGCAGTTCTATGGATGGAAAACACCTTGTTGATGAAAGACATCAGACAATGATGACCAGACTGGTAGGAATGCCACAGAGAGGGGGGAAAAAATAAAAATAAAGAAATCACTCTTTACAACTGTGTTGAGCAGAAAAGCATCACAACATGTGGAACCCTGAGGTGGTGATGGGTCACAACAGCGGGATGCCACATCAGGTTACACTCTCGTCAGCCGAAAACAGGAATCTCTGGCTACGGTGTGTATTTAACAAAATCCCGGCAAGGAAGCTTAAAGAGAAAATTAAGCACCACCTTTAATCGATAATGATAATTATAATACGAGTAATAAAAAGCCACTCAAAATCATTCGTATGGATACGCAGCCAAAAATTCAAACACCGACCTGAGATCTAAAGCAGCTGACACACTACATATGGCGGATAAACTGTGTAATGATTTTCCCAAGACCCATGATGAGAGGTTATGCAACTATTACAATTTCGCAGCTAGAGCACACAAACATCACATGCATGCACTAACTACCCGGTTAGTTCGCCCCGGGATTACCATCAAGCGGTCAGACTGTGCGCGCTCCGTGTCATCTGGTTACTTAATAATCAGATTTATGTTAATAGATGAACGAAGCAGTTTGTAAGAAAGGAGCGACGTGCCAAACCGAGGCTCTCCGATTTGCGTTTGAGCTCTGTACGCGAGTTAAGAGTTAACCAACTCTACAAAACATACACTAGGACATCAGTCATGTAGTGGATTAGCCATGACATGGTGGATGTCTGGGATTTGCTTGAGTAGTTTTGCAAATCTATTCTTACTGAGTAAAATGTACAGGGACGAGCTTTTACAGGAATACGGAGGTGATGCAAAGTGGATTACTTTCGAAAATTAGCATACTTTTTAAAATTTTAATGGAAAAAAACGTTTTCACAGCTGGACTTGGCCGAGCTTGATGTAACATATAGGCTTTGCTTAACAGCAATCGGCCGACGGGAAGAGAAGATATGCTACTTTGTAGTTTAAATGGAAAACGCCCTTATACTTGTATCATAATTAAAAAAAATTTAATAAAAAACCTTCAAAAAAAAATATCATTAATTCATCTCAAAATTCAACAGATGCCACTGGACATTTTTTAATACGCGCTTATGAGTGTGCAATTAAATTCCGCACGGACAAAAGTCGTAGGAACATCAAGTAGTTACATACAACACCAGAGTTTCAGAGAAACATCATAGCTTTACCTCTGCCTGACACTGGAGACTCCTTCCAAAAACCGAGAATGTCACACGATCAACGTTTCCAGCGATTAATATGAAGCCTTCGCTGTACAAATCCCTGCATATGTTGTTACTATAGAAATGATATCGCATCAGAACAAGCAAGCGGCTGCGTTTGTTTTATGACGAGAGTCTCCGTTCCATTTTCCATCGGCTCGGCTGTGTACACGGGTTAAGCGTTAACCTACTTTACTGAAAGCACACCAGGAAAAAGACGAAATAAAATAAAGCAGACAGACCGAGCCCTGCAAGCACTAACCCTATAAAAAAAAATAGGACTTGTTTTATTATTTTATTTAATAACCCCTTAAAATACATAGAAAGACAGTAGTATACTATAAATGCACAGTTTTTCCATTTGAGAATGCTGCAGTAATGCATGAGAGATGGCTAGACTTAACTGGTTTCATTTAATGCGTATTAAACGCTTATTAGAAAAAAGTCTGAAAACATAGACTGTTCATTTATCTTAAAATAGGCCCGGTCATGGGACGAGGGCACGCGAGAATGACTGCAAGTGCAAAAGAGATGCATGCAGAGCGACGCAGCGCAGCGAGAGAGACCGCCATAAAGCAGGACTTATGACACGCCGCTGTAATACGCAGAACAAACACAATCCCTCCAGCATTTTATCACTAGCAGGCTGGCATAGCGAAGTGCAGAACGTGAAAAGCAGAGTCAACCCACAGGTTACGCCACTTTCCTCAGGGCCATAAAGCACAGGAAAGGCTAGGCTGCAGCAGTGACGCGTCAGGTGCTGGGTAGCAGCGAGAGAACGGGCTGCGTAAGGCTGCAAGGCACTGCACCAAAAAAAAAATCCCCTTAGTCACTTTCTTCTAACATCCAACACACCTACAAGCAGGGAGTCGAACACGGATGCTGATTATGCATGTTCTGCGGCATTCCGGTTTAATCTTAAGTTTTCATAAAGCGTGACGAGTTTGCATGCGTCGATGCCATTTTCTCTTATTTCATGGAATAATAATAATAATGATAATAATAGAAAAAAAAAAACAACAGAAGCACAATTCTCCGCCTCTCCACCATTATGATGATAAATGATTTGTGCAGGAACGTTTATGGCATTATAATCCTTCACGAAGCCGCAGCCAAGATTTTACTCCCGAAAGAAATTTTTAGATCACTGCGCAAATTAATAACAGAATTACGCTCGGAAAAGCAGGTACAAAACTATACAGCTGCTTTAACATAGCGAGAGTCTAAAGTGCAGACATTTTGTGTTCTGATGTGTGTGTTTGTTTTTAACAAGCAGAACTAATAAACACTGATTTAGGAGGTGTATACGTTACTGATCATTTTTTGCATTTTAAAAATAACCTATATATTAATATTATAATAATAATAATTATTATTATTATTAGTATTATCACCAGACATAACCTTGAATGATGATCTCTGCAAATACACAGTTAATTCTCAATATTACTGGTCCACACTTTCCAAAGTAAGCATTTAATCTGTCTACATCTGTTACCGAGATTCTCATATGAAACCTAAAGGGTCTCATCGTTTTCCCATAAACTAATTCCTGTTTGAAGACGTTTAACTGCTTGCACAGTTTTCTTCACCAATTAAAATGCAATGCAGCATCGCAGCCCAGATGTCGAAAGGATAAAAGTGCAGCAGGATGCAATATGCAAATAAGTGCTCTCTAAAGATCAATCTCTGAAAGTGTGGCACTGCGTGGGAGCATCGTGACTGATCTCAGACGCCCCAGACGTACATTTTAGTACATTTCCATGTTGGATATGCACAGAAATTATTTCAGTCTTGATTTAAACATGCACACAAAAAACCTGTGTTAATATTCTGCTCGTTTAGGAGACATGCTTCACTGCAACATGCTATGAGCAAAAACTACAGCTGCAATGACATTAGGCCAAAGTGCAAACGACTGAAAGGAAATGAAGCGAGTTTAAAATGCAAGCAGACATTTGTCCCGATCTATCAGTACTCTAAACCGATGATAATGTAACAATCAGTATTACAATATGTGTGTAATGCATATTTAAGATGCATTTTTATTCTTATTTGTACACCTGGAATATATATACAACATAATCCAGAAGTTACGCAAAAAAACATGTTAAGAAAAAGTTTTGAAAACTGACTTCTTGTTTAGAACTGTCAGTCATTTTGCTGTATGTATACACACCTTACAAGAGGCGGTATGGTGACGTAATGTAGTGGTTACTTTTTTTTTTTTTCCCTCCCTAATTTAATCATATCCAATTCCTTCCCGTCACTAGGGCACTTCACATTAGGGCTACTAAGATCACTCAGTCGGGAGGGCCGAAGACTATCATGCGTTTCCTCCGAAACACGTGACGCCAACTGACCGGCTCGCTCACGCACCGTTGGGGGCAGCGTAACACACTCGGAGGACAGCGCTATCTGCTCGCGTGAGCTCACAGACGCCCCTGATTGTCCATAGACTTGCAACTAATGTGAGAGGACCAAGTGTCTCCCATCCCATAACATCCTGCTGAGAGAGCTCGGCCAATTTGCCCTATCTAGGCCCTCGGCTGCCAGAGGTTACAGCATCACCCACTGATGGGAGCAAGTACTTTACCACTGTGCCACTTAGGGGCCCCGCGCCCTTCCTGATGCAGCCCTCCCATTTTATGAGCCACCAATGCCCGCAGGTTAGGCTAATTGCCGTTCCCAAACTGCATCGAAGAATGACAAGAGGGCATCTTAAGTAAATTCACAGAAATGATGGATGTACACTATACAGACAAAAGTATTTGACCAAACCAGTAATGCAATGACATTGTATCCAAATACATATACATATCCCCTTTTGCAGCTATAACAGCCTCCACTCTTCTTGTCCAAGATGTCTTGGTATTCTAAAGAATTATTATCATCATCATCATCATCATCATTTCCTTTTACTGGGGTTAAGGGGCCTGATTGAAACACCCGAATTCAATAATTAACACGTTCGGCCAAATATTTTTGTCCGTATGGTGTGCCTCCAGGATGGGGAGTGTGATATGTGAATGGACCAAAAGTAAAAAAAATAAAACAAAAACTACAAGATCCCTAAAAGGTGTCCCTGGGGCGGAGCTTTATAAAGATGGGTGGGATTATGCAAATGCACAACTCAACAAGACCTAACCTTGAAAGTAGTTACAAAGTATTACTTAGAAGCAATCTTACTTCAAATCTACAGCATGAAACGTCCCAACAGTGATCATTAAACAAACTACACAAATATACACACACACATAATACAAAGATATATAGTCACGTGATACTGCTCAAAAATAAACCACAACACAGGAGACCCCTGGGCCAGTGAAAGTGGAAATGAACACTAACAAGATCCTGGTTTATTCCAGTCATCATATAAATATAAGGCCTGGGGGAAGTCTGGGCTCGGCCTGCAAAGGCTGGATTGCAGCAAAACGCCCATTCTAACCCAAAAATAACTCGGGATGTGTGCTGAAATAAATAAAAGATCAGCTCATCCCTCCATCAGTGCATGCCCTCCTCCATTTGGGTTTCATTATTTCTGGATCTTCTTTTACAAACACAACGCAGGGACTTAAATGTCAAACCTGTATTGTTCTCGGTGTGACCTTTTGCAAATAGGGGGGAAAAAAATCCCTTTAAGGATATCTTAGATCAGCATAATGCAAAAAAGGTTCCGGTTGCAAAAAACAAACAAACACAACAACAAAAACAACAACAACAACAACAACAACGCTATCAACCTTGGACGCGCACAACACGGATCTGATGTCAGTCTAATCGATGTTTAAATATAAAAGCATCTGATGCGTAAAGTTCACTCCGAATGTCCTGCATCCACGAACTCACTGGACAACTTCGCGAAATCAGACGTTATCGCCGTTTTTTTTTTTTTTACCCTCTGCTAGCTCGGCTGCTAACACACACACACACACAACTTAACTAGCCTGCTAAATCTATTATCGACCCCTTTAATCTGTGCATGTAGTCAGGTCTGTCCTTTAGCTCCTGCATGTCGAGTCACACACACACACACACACACACACACACACACACTGTGTGCGAGTGCCGCGGTTCAGGGCCTGAACCTAAAAAAAACACTAAGAAAAAAAAAAAGAGGTAACTGCTAATGGCAAAGCTAATTCCATTAAAAATAAAGAGTGCACGGCGTTACCTTCAGGCTACGTGTGGATATTGCAAACGTCCCAGCGCAGCAGACCATTTAATGACTTCACCGAGTGCTGACGACGTCCAGTAAATCCAGTTTATTTTTCACATTTGCAGATCCTGCATGTATATGTATTTTCTGCAGCCCTGCCCCGGCCCTGCTCGCTCCGGCTCAATCAGAGAGGCGGACTGTCTCGCCTTTTGTCTGACTGACAACAGCGACGTTGCCATCCAAACCCGGAAGCGTTTAAACACGAGCCTCATGGGAAATGTAGTGCGGTTCCACAAGTGTGGCGCCTTTTTGGTTTGCGAGTGTGTTTGTGTGCGCGCGCTCTCTGTCGCTCGCTCTCTCTCTCTCTCTCTCACTCACTCACCGTCTGTATACAGGGTTGTGCGGGGCCTGGAGCCTATCCTAGGAGAGTTAAGGCACGAGGTGGGGTACACAATCCATTGTACACACTCACACCTAATCTGGTCTGAACTTGTAGGAGGAAACTGGAGTACCCAGAGGAAACCCACCAGGCAGGGGAAAAACATGCACACCATGCACCCCCGAGGTGGGATTCAAACCCGGACCCTGGAGGTGCAAGGCGACAATACAGTACTTAGAGAGTAATCCTTTAATTGATGTATTTGCTCAGTAGTATTTGCTCTATTCTATGATATTGCATTGATAAATGAGTTGCTTTTATTTATTACGAAACTGGTTAGAGATCCACCACGAGGACCCGTACAGAGTGCAGGCGAATCCAATATGTTTCACAATTCTGCGCGTTAAGACTAACTGTCCACACATATTTGAACCAGAATCGGAAAGAGCTTTATTGCTAAGTACGTTTGCACATACAAGGAATTTGTTCTGGTGACAGAAGACAAAACAAAAACAACAAAAACAATTAAAACTAAATGGAATAAGATGTGGAGTATTATCAAATAAATATAAGTTGTATTGCGCATATTGCACATATTAACAATGTAATACACTGTTTTAATACAATGTCACAATGGGGAGAACGTTTAACTGTTCATGAGGTAGATTGCCTGGGGTAGGCTGTCCTGGTGTTCAGTGTACTGTATTGCCGACAAGATGGCAAAAGTTCAAAGAGATGGTTTGGATATGAGGTGGTCCAGAGTGATTTTCTGAGCTCCTTTCTTCACTTTGCATGGATTCAGTTCTTGAAGGGTGGACATAGGAGTACTGAGGTCTGATTTAGTAGCTGAGCTGAACCAGACAGTTTTTAAAGTGCACAGGACAGATTCAGTGATGCCCGAGTAGAACAGTGAGCAGATCCCGTGGCAAGTTGAACATCCTCAGCTGGTGATAGAAATACAACCTCTGCTTTGCCTTTTAACAATAGAATCAATGTGATTATCCCACTTCAGATCCTGAGAGATGATGATGCTCAGGAACCGGTATGTCTCCTCTGCTTCCGCAGTGCTGTTCATGGTGGTGAGTGGGGGAAGTGGGTTCCACAATCATCTAGACTGGTTTGAGCCATCAGATCAACAATCAGATCAGATTCAGCCTGCCAGCCTGAATCTGATACACTGTCGACCTGTCTGCATTGGTTACTGTGGTAACAATGCCAGAGGCAAGGGTACACTCTTTTATAACTACCGTCTTTTATTACCGTCTTTAGATTTTGTCCTTAAAGTTTTAATTTTCTTCTGGCACTATAGCTATCTGCAATGGATTAGCACCCCGTCCAGGACGTACTCCGCCTTGTGCCCTAAGTCTCCTGGAATAAGCTCCAGGCCCCTCATGACCCAGACGAGGAGACAAGACAAGACTGTAGCTATTTCTGTGGGACGTTGGTGGCTCAGTGGTAGGTTTCTCACCTGTCATGCAGGATTCAATTCCCACCCAGTGCCCAATACCCAATACC
Source organism: Heterobranchus longifilis (assembly GCA_028570985.1). Classification (NCBI taxonomy): domain Eukaryota; kingdom Metazoa; phylum Chordata; class Actinopteri; order Siluriformes; family Clariidae; genus Heterobranchus; species Heterobranchus longifilis. Next base: position 22,129,704 of record JAOVVB010000008.1, read on the forward strand.
CAATACCCAAAGACCAGCCTTGGATAAAATGGATGGGTAGTGTCAGGAAAGGAATCTGAAGTAAAACCTGTGTGGATCGGATGGTCCGGCTGTGGCAACCCCTCCATGGGAGCAGCTGAAAGACAAACTACAACTGTCCGTCTACAAATGTTCATATGAATCCCCTTTCTTGCACGTAGCAAGATACTTCCTCAAACATCGTCCTGTTTCCGTATCAGGTCAAATCGATTTTGTACTCTGTTCAGGGATTATTGTTCTCCAATTCTTCCTTTTTCTTCTTGCTGATTTTTTGACCATGGATGCATGTCCCATACCGTGTGATCATGTCGACTTTCAAGTCGTGTTGCGAGTGGCGTAATGGATCGGATTTGTCGGATTTGAATCGGATTTGGGCTGACGGTCTGAACAAGGCCCATATGAACACTTAGATACGAGTTAGAGTATCACAAAGTTTCTCTGCATTTAATGTTGGACACTCAGGATTAAAAACTATAGTGCACGTGCAAGCTAATATTTTGACAAATGTTTTGAGTACATCTTGTCCCTTTATCCAAAATATCAGCTGCTGATGATCGATTACCTTATTCTGAGGTAGTCACTCCAAACTTATCTTGTGTTGCTGCACACTAGTTGTCTCAAACACATGCCACCATATCTAACTTGTTTATTTAATTTACAGTGCTGGGCTGAATGGTACAATTGGCACCATGAGTCATCAAATCTGGTTGCATTAAAACAGATCCTTACATGACATGAGGCTTATATGACATTCACACCTCTAATAATAACTAAAGGGTACACTATAGGTGCAGTGGTTAGCATTGTGGCTTCACACCTCCAAGGTCAAGGGTTCGAGTCTCACTTTCAGGTCCGTGTACGTGGAGTTTGCATGGTCACACTGTGCTTGGTGGGTTTCCTCCGGGTACCTCAGTTTCCTCCCACAGTAAAAAGGCATGCGGTTTAGTCTAATTGGCCTAATAGAACAATATAACAATACTGAAACAGTTCCTGCAAGAACAGCATTGTCAAGTGCATTTGCAAAACCCATCAAGCACCATGACAAAACTGGCCCTCATGAAGACTATCCCAGGAAGGCAAGACCCAAACTTACCTCTGCTGCAGAGGAGAAGTTCATTTAGAGTTACCAGCCTCAACAATCATCAAATTTGATTTTCAGAGCGTATGTAGCAGACATGTTTTCAGAAGGAAACAAAAAAGGCTCCTGAGTTTTGCATGAAAATAGAAAGGAGCAAGTGTCACAAAGTTGCCAGAAGAACTGATATTCTCCAACATGCTCTTAACAGATGTTTTCCTTACAGTTCTTTGCAAAAGTCTTGGGCAAATACAAAAAACTTGATCACATTCAAAAACAGTTTTAACGTTAAAAAACTTATATAAAGAGTACTAATGAGTAATAAAATAAACACGATCAGTATTTGGTGTAAAACTCTTTGCTTGAAAATAATAACTAGTGTTAGATACAGATTTGTGCAGTTGTATCAGTAAAACACCTGGAAGGTTTTACTGAGAGTGCTGGAGAATGTCAGAGACTATGCATTACTTTTTAATAACAAAAACTATAAACGCCCATTTTTACTTTGTCATTGCGGAATATTGTGTGTGGAATGGTGAGGAAAAAAAGATTTGAATATAATTTAGGATAAATGTGAAACATAACAAATAGTAGAAAACTTAACCACCATCCACTCCCACACCCATTCAAAGACAAAAACATGCAAATCGATATAGAGATATGTACATAAAAAAAAAAAAAGTTGAAAGTAATTACACTGGCTCCATCTAGTGAGCAGATACAGACATTTCTGCTGATAAAGGGGTACAGGGATGAACATCCTATAGCATTCTAGAACATTTAAAAGCTAAAATGAATTTATTAAAATTAGTATTTTTTTTAAAAATATTAAAATATAAAATGAAAATATTTATTTTATTTCATTCTTTTATCTTCCATCCCATGTGCGGCACTGTGAAATAATAGCGGCACGGTGGTTAGCACTGTCGCCTTGCGCCTCCAGGGTCCGGGTTTGATTCCCATCTCGTGTCTGTGTTCATGAAGTTTGCTGCTCTTCCCATGCTTGGTGTGTTTCCTCTAGGTACTCTGGTTTGCTCCAACAGTTTAAAGACATGCAGATTAGGCTAAGTGGCGTTCCCAAATGTGTGTGAATGTTGACTGGTCGTCCTACTATGGTTGTAAAAATGGGAATAAATACAATGGCCTCCTCCTACTTGGACTACAGAGTTTGCTAGATTGATGGATGGATAGATGGATAGATGTATATACCCTCTATAGAGTTGCAGGGAGCCTGAAGCCTTAAGGCCTAAGGCAGGGGAGACCCTGGATGGTGATATTGCAATACACACTTACGCGCTTGGAAATCCACAAAGCATAGAAAGAACATGAATACAAAGAAGAGTTACGATTTATGCTTATAACATTTTTATTCATATTTAAAAGCACAAAGTCAAACAGCATTGTGTGCGCTTTAAAAAGGATATACACATTAGATATCTACTAAATAACCACAACAATAGTGATTTTATTTATTTATTTGCTTTACATAGTGTAATATAATAGAACCGCCTCCCTGATATAATAGATGTTTATTAGCCAATCAGCTGATAATATTGTTTTCCATCATGCTTACGCACAATCACATGTTACACTGTGCGGTCTCCATCAGCTGCATGTGAATCGAGTCTCTGTGTTTCTCAGAAGGTTTTCTGAATATGAGCTCTGTTTTGCAACTTACACTCATTTACATGTACATACTTTCAGCCCAATGTAATTAAATGAGAGTTATAATGATATACTGGGATTCCTGGAATGTCTGCGCCCACACATTCTCACACACACACACACACACACACGCACAAACATATACACACACACTCAGTGTGCTTCGTTTCTATCGGCAATGTGTTGTGGAATGTTATCATGCCTTGTGCATGTCATGATTGTTTTGCCTGTAGGATGGTTGTGTTTGGGTGTGTGAAACAATGTGAAGCCACTGTTCCCGAGTTCTCATGACAAAACACACCACTCTTTATTTCTTCTTGAAAAAAGCCTTCTGCATAGCCATGCTGAACACTTGTGTAATAATTGTTTTTGGATTGATAACAAGATGGACAATTTTATGTGTGTGTGTGTGTGTGTTTGTGCGTGTCTTGTAACTTACAGTATAACTGTCATCTTATAATTTTTTGGTAACAATATAAAAGCAGTGAAAAATTAACAGCTTTGTGGAAAATTCAAATACACCAATCAAACAAACAGACAAACATGTAAAGACAGAGTAAACTAAACAGAAAAACTAAGCACTAAAGAAATAAATATTAAAAATAGATTTCACCCCAAATTCAAATGTCATCAAAATATATATTTTTAAATCATTTCTATTAGTAGCACATATGCATCCATCCACTCATTATCTACACTCTTTATCCTATGTAGGACCACAGGGAGCCTATCCATTGGAACCTTGCCACAAGGCGTGGTACACCGTGAATAGGGTGCCAATGACTCACACACCCAATCAAATGCCAGTCAGCCTACATTGCTTGTCTTTGGACTGTGGGAGGAAACCGGTGTACCTGGAGGAACCTCACCAAGCACATAGAGAACATGCTAACGCCACAGACACTGAAAAATGCAAATACACCTCTAACATTGAGTCACATCTCTGTTTTCTGTCAGAGCATTAGTTAGACAGTCTACACGATTTAGACATGTAGGTGCTCAATTAGTGGAAAGCCTTTCTTTCCTTCTTTCTTTCTTTCTTTCTTTCTTTCTTTCTTTCTTCTTAGATTACATACAGTATACACTTCTAAGCAAATACATGTGTAAAGTTTTCTTTCTTTCTTTCTTTCTTTCTTTCTTTTTCTTCTTTCTTCTTAGATTGCATACAGTATACACTTATAAGTAAATACATATGTAAAGTTTTCTTTCTTTTATTCTTTCTTTCTTTTTTTCTGTCTCGTATCACTTATACACTTCTAATCAAATACATAAGTAAAGTTTTCTTTCTTTCTTTTTTCTTTCTCGTATCACATATACACTTTTAAGCTTTCTTTCTTTCTTCTTAGATTACATACAGTATACACTTCTAAGTTAATACATATGTAAGCTTTCTTTATTTCCTTCTTTCTTTCTTGCTTTCTTTCTTTTTTCTGTCTCGTATCACTTATACACTTCTAATCAAATACATGTGTAAAGTTTTCTTTCTTTCTTTCTTTCTTTCTTTCTTCTTAGATTACATACAGTATACACTTTTAATCAAATACATGTGTGAAGTTTTCTTTCTTTCTTTCTTTCTTTCTTTCTTTCTTCTTAGATTACATACAGTATACACTTCTAATCAAATACATGTGTAAAGTTTTCTTTCTTTCTTTCTTTCTTCTTAGATTACATACAGTATACACTTTTAATCAAATACATAAGCTTTCTTTCTTTCCTTCTTTCTTTCTTTCTTTCTTTCTTTTTCTTCTTTCTTCTTAGATTGCATACAGTATACACTTCTAAGTAAATACATGTGTAAAGTTTTCTTTCTTTCTTTCTTTCTTTCTTAGATTGCATACAGTATATACTTCTAAGTAAATACATATGTAACGTTTTCTTTCTTTCTTTCTTTCTTTCTTTCTTTCTTTCTCGTATCATTTATACACGTCTAATTAAATACATAAGTAAAGTTTTCTTTCATTCATTCTTTCTTTCTTTCTCTCTTTTTCTTTCTTTCTTTCTTTCTTTCTTTCTTTTTCTTCCTTTCTTTCAAATTGCTGTTATAAGAGCAACCATGTTTATATAACTATCTACAGCCACCGCTGGTTAGCCTGTCCTCTCCTCTTACAGTACATGCATTCTTATACATTCTCTATAATTGCTAATCTACTTAAGATACCCAATGACACATCTCCTATAATACAATGTATTAGTTTTTCTTTTCCGTACTCCAGGCCCATGGCCCAAGTCTTTAATGACTGCTTGAGCCAAAATTCATGTTTTACAATGTTAGCGTATTAAATGCGTTCAATTTATGGGTTTGAACTTTGGCTGAAATGCCTTTCTGAAGAAGAAAAAAAACACACAAGCAGACAGGCTTGTAATATAATCCCCTGAGTCATTACAGCTCAGGATATTTCCCTGAAGTGAGCCTGATCATTTACGGAGAGTATGTCTAAAGCTGAGGTCATCAACAATTACCCATCCATGCCGCTTGCCACCCTAATGGCCACTGCAGCCCATGAATATGACTAAAATGTATGGGACATTGTTCAACACTGAACATAATCACCGATGTACCAGCAAATTCATGACATTCAAGTGCATTCAAAGTTTGATGTCAAGATGACACATACAGTATGAATTACCATGTTTAAGTGATGCAGAGATGAAATCCATAACTGTCATTTCAGTATCAGGACAATGCCAAGCATTCATAAAATGTATATAAAAAAAGAAATAAGTAATGCACTGATAAGAAACATGAAAACCAGAAAACAGATCCAAGTCTGTCTTAGTACCAGAACTGAGCTTGAAAATTTAGTCTTCATGATAGTTTATACTTATTGCAAAAATAAAAAAGTGTCACATAGTTCTATGGACAAAAGGGTAACATAATATCTTCATCTTTGTAACCGAGAAAAAAAAAAATCCATTGCAAAATGGCCCAGATGCACTTTCTTCTAGTTGCAGCATTTTTTTTTTTATGTGCCACAGTCATTATTGTATCTTAAGTAATTTTTGGTTAACTATTGTTTTATTGGAAATCTCATGTTGTTTGGTCACATTTTTGTCATTTCTCTGTGGTATTTAAAATACCAAGATAATTCGAATAATGCTATAAAACGGCTTTATTGTTGTCCTTATTAAGCAATATAAGAGTAATGCAATATTTAAAAACATCCTTCATAACGCTGAAGTATGAAGCTTTCTCTGACAGTAACTCTATTATTCCACATATCGTCATGGACAGACTGAAAAAGTTGGAAGCTCTTTAATGAAAAATCCAAACTGGTAGGTAAAAAATATCATCTAAAGCAGTTAGAGTTCATGGCAAAAAAAAAAAAAAAAAAAAAGGTTTCTGCTGCTCTGTCATCTGTCACTGATTAAACAGTGTGTGCTAAGTAACCAAATGTTTGTGGATACATGACCATCTTACCCATATGTGATACCTTCCCCAAACCGATGATGCGATGTTGGAAGCACACAATTCTGATATATGTCTATATATGCTGTAGGATTACTATATTATTTCACTAAGAACTTTGGAACTAAAAATACCAAACCTGCTCCATTATAGCAATGCCTGTGTGCAAAAAGTGAGCTCCATGAAGACATGGTTGCCAAGGTTGGAACAGAAGAACTCAACAAACCTGTGCAGAGTCCGGACCTCAACCCCACTGAACACTTTTGGAATGAATAGGAATGCCGAGAGCACCCCAGGCCTCCTCATCTGACATCAGTGCCTGGCCTTACTAATGCTGTCATGGATGAATGAACACAAATCCCAAAAGTCATGCTCCAAAATCTAGCAAAGAAAGTAGAAGTTGTTATAACAGCAATGGGGAACTAAATCTGGAATGGGATGCTCATAAAGCACACATGGGTGTCAGATGTCTACAAACTTTTGGCAAGGTAGTGAACTTTTGGTTTATCCTCTAATAGCATTGTTTGGGGAAAAGTATGATAGATTGAATAATCCTCCTCATTTGTGTTTATTACACCTCTGACTGTATTTCACATGCACACAAGTGGCAGAGGGATGAGAAATATCAATCAGACGAACATCATATTATTCTGCAAATCTACATATTATACTGTTGTAAAAAAAAAAAAACATGCTTTGAGACATTTTTTAACAAATCATTTGTTGTAGAGTTTTTGCTTAAACAAATGGGGAGGGGGGGGGGGTGTTGGAGGAAACAGGGGGATTAGCCATGCTTGCCTATTTATACCAGCTAGTGGTGAGGAAAACATCATGAAGAGTTTGTGGAGTGACGTACTGTAGGATATATAGAAAGTCTTACATTGGTTAATGAGGAACAGGCTTCGTGAGCTGATAGAGATTGGCAGTGATGTAAAGATCGGGCTGAAGCTTTGGTGGATTCAGGAACAGCAGTAATTCTTGGAGCAGCAGTTGATCCAGCAACAATTATACTTCAGTTGATTTCATGTTTTTCTTAAATACAAAAGATCTTGACAAATACAATGCTCAAAGCAGAATGTATTGTTATCTATATTAATAAAATATTTACGTTTCATAATTGCAGGACCAGAAACCAATCTCAGAAAATTTTCTGTACCTGCATGAAAGTATGAACCTTTGTCAGTTCTTTGGTATTTGCCTGAAGTTAAACCTGCGACATGAATGAAATCTAAATGTCGAGTAGTAGTGAAGTTATGAGCGGTTATGCTGTGCATGCGTCTTACTGTCTGCGCGTCTTAAATTGACCGCTGGACAGAACTTAATAAAACTTCTGCAGCACAGATATCTATCTGAAGTTAAACCTGCACCATAAGTAAAATCAAAATGTTGATGTTATGAACAGTTATGGTCCTGATTTAATAATCTACTTACAAATAAGCTCCTTGCTCAATGTAAATAAACACCTGCACCACTCACTCTCTCACTCATCTTCTATACCGCTTTATCCTGTATTCAGGGTCTCGGGGACCTGGAGCCTATCCCAGGAGGCTTAGGGCACAAGGCAGGGGACACACATACTCATTCACACACTCCGGGCAATTTTTTGGGAACGCCAATTAGCCTAACCTGCATATCTTTGGACTGTGGGAGGAAACCGGAGTACCAGGAGGAAACCCACC
>JAOVVB010000008.1:22190115-22205494 GCA_028570985.1 Heterobranchus longifilis
GGAAACAGCCTGCAGAAACCCAGTCTACTAAATAGTAGACAGTAATTAATGCATTCTACTGAATATGGAACGGACAACCAGTTCAAATGAACACCATGCCCCAGGTGGTTGCCATGGCAGAGTGGTTAAGGTGTTGGACTTGAAATCCAATGGGGTTTCCTCGCGCAGGTTCGAACCCTGCTCGCAGCGAACAGGGAAATTTTGACATTCTACATGTGCATTAAAGTTGCTACCTGCGGAACAACCCCCTGTTCCAAAAATATAGAATAGAATGTTTATCTGGATGGCATGCATCCTTTAGATAAAACTAAAAACACTCATTTAAAGCTACCTAAACATTAAGAATTACCACTACTACTCAATAATTATACATAATTGCTGCCCCATTACATATGCATGAAGTCTTATTGGACACCTGTACAATTAGCGTGCATGACTGTTTCTAAAGATCTTAGAACAAACCCGTTATGTAAAAAGGAAATGGTGTTATCAATTTGATCAAAGGTTGCTTATAAAAATTACAACATACTGTGAGGTTTACATAATTTTAAGAAGGAAAAAGGAAAAAAAAAAAAGAATCATTCACACCTTCACACATTACAAAATGTTTATTAGTGGGAAACAGATGAAAATTCCAAATTGGCATATTTACAGATATTTTTTATCTACAAAGTATTGGAATGAGGATGGACAAACCCCTAGTGCTTAAAGAGGCAGATCGGAGCAATAATCAAAATGGAAAAAAAGGGGGGGGAAAAGAACAAACAAGAAGATTTGAAACATAGCACATGTAAATGTGACCTTCACTGATTGGACAGTCTGTTGTGTCTTTTTGCTGACTTTGGAGCCCAGGAACAACTAATATGTACCAGTTAAGGAGGAATAGTTGGGACTGAAGCGGGTGATGTGAGAATTCATGATGATTCCTCATCAATCTTAGGAGCCAGGTAGTACTTAATGTGACCCATATCTGCAATCTTGTACTCCACCACTGAAAAAAAAAAAAAAAAGAAAGTTAGTAAATGAAAAAAAAAAAAAAAGTCAGGATGTGTAATTAAAAATAAAAATTATGTATGGCAAAACTGGATAAAAGACTATACAAGTTTTGAGCCTTAACAAAAAAGGTGCGTCTTACCGAGTGGAATATCTGCAGACATGCTGAGAGTGACTGTTTTGGATAAAGGAGTGGCCTTGGTAAAGAAGTTCAAGTAGTTCAGAGCAAAAATGAGCTGGACAGGTTCGTTCATCTCAATCGTGACCTAATAAAAAGGATGAAAACATGTTACCAAGGCATTAGAATAAATAATCGTAGAAAACCTGCATTGGTTGCTCACTCAAACTGCTCTTACAGCCTCATCCTCTTTGTCTACGTTGCTGGTTTGGGACAGTTTGATGTTTCCAGTTCCTAGTTCACCACTGGCAGAGAACTTCACTCCATCTTTAGCGCAGGAGATCATCACGGCGTCTCCGATTTGGGACAGATCCCGGCAAATACGAGCAAATTCACCAGAAGGCATCTTTACTACACAGCTGTACTCCTGCTCCTAAAAGCACAAAAACATGAGCAGTTACTCACTGAATATACAGCAAAAATGAAAATCATTTGATCGTCTTTAAGAACCAGCATGAACAGCATTGCTTCTTTAAACAATTCCAGAATGCAATCAGTGTATTATAACGTTCCACCTATTTCCCCAAACACCCCACTAGTGTTGTTCATGTCCTGTTAACTAGAAAAATCCATATCACATGAACATATTCCCTATTCAGTTTCACTCTTGTTCACATTTATGATGTGTGTAAAATTTGGAAAAATAATCGGCAGTGGATATCTGAACACTTACTGGAATTCCAAGCTGCTCCACATCCAAATCCATCAACTTCATCTCATAATCTGAGACTTTCTCCTGGTCTGAAAGTAATCACATCATTATACCCATGAACATATTCTAATTAAGGCTTTTAATTATGCATGTCTCTATGAGAAGGTTTGAATTAGTAAATTTACTAAAGCGCAACTCACTAAGAGTTTCAAAAACCAATGCCAGTGTGTCTGCATTGTCCTCTGCTTTCAGTGTAATGATGTCCTCATTCCCAGCGCACTTCAGGATCTTGGACATACTGGTAAGGAAAAATAAGCGTACAAAACACTGTTAATCACAAATCAATCATCATTGAAACCAAAAACATAATACTTTCTGTTGCACAACATAATGAAAACCATCAAAACTAAACAGGTAGTGTTATTTTTCCATACATAGTTTTTGTTTGCATCGCAATGACATTTAGAAACAACTTTAATTTGACACTGCTACAAAACAACTCACTAGAAATATGACTATTTAACTAAAAGGTCGGTTTAACTATTTGCTGTGTTAAAGGAACAAGCTAACTAAACAGTCATCAGTGAGTAAAAGAAAATAAATTTAAGCTTTTATTTATTTATATATTGTCCAAGAAAATAGTGGACAAAGTTACGCTAATTTTAATAAGTGTAAAAATAGACCGCACGCTTAACTACGCTAAACTACAAAGGAACCACTCAAAAGTGAATACTTTATATCTCCCATAACTAATTATTAATGGTGTAAAAATCTTCTTCCATAAGAAAGAAAAACATACATATCTTAATAAACCTAATAAATAACTCAGTGGTTACCACTAGTCGAAGGTAACCATTAGAAAAATCTTATAGTATCAATGATTATTAACAATAAAACCATGTTCGCGCGATGTTTAAAAGATTAGACACTATGCTAGAACATTCTGCTGCGCGCGCGCGAGTTAAAGATTCCCGCCAACAGTGGCTGTGCGCGCGAAAATTACGTCACACGCAGGGGACAAAAAAAGCGCGAGATTGACGGATGCATTCGCTGTTCTTTTCTACGATTTATTTGATTTATGCAATAATAAATCGTAGCATTAAAAAGAACAGAAGTGAATTGTGTGTGAAATGTAGCGATTGCACGTTTATTTAAAAAGTTCTCTTATTCCATTTCTATTCCATTCTGATTCTAGCGTCTCGAAACGCGCATGCGCACAACACAGACATGTTCTTACATGTCCGCCATGTTTAAATACGTTACGCTTAAAAATTAAAGTTTTTTTAAAACTCCAATACATGATATTTGAAAGTATATGATATCCAGTATATGATATTACAGGTGTGTCCATGTGTGTGAGGTCTGACCTGCTGAGGTTCACCCCCATGGCGAGGTTCCTGTCGCAGCGGTACGAGTCGAAGCCGTCGCTGCGCAGTGTGAGCTGCACCAGGGACACATGAGACGAGTCCATGCTCTGCAGAGAGATGCCCGACGAGCTCACATCCCAGCACGCCTCGGTGATCAGATCCTTCAGAGCTTCCAGCACCTTCTTCAGGATGGAGCCTTGAACCAGCCGGGCCTCGAACATGTTTGCGGGGTTTTTAATCTAATATTTAAATAAACAACAACTAAGTAAATAAGTTCAGCGCGTCTCGGCAGTGATGCTCTGGCTCTCGGAGTCTGACTAGAATCAGATCAGGAAGCGCGCCTTTTTCTCTGATTAAGCTTTGTGTAAAAAATGAAAACAAATGCACGCGCGTGGGACTTCTGAACCACAGCTGCTCCGAACTGCCTCTGCGCGCGCTTTCTTTCTGCTTTTGATAGAAGGGCCTGGACCGGGTCATACGTCACTTCTGGTTCGCCTTGACTCCTCCTCTTTCACATTGTATAATATGACCGTGCACTTTTCAGTGTCTTAAATATATTTTTTTAAATGTCGTTTGTAGACATTTGTTTAATTTAAGGAAATAGTTAAAGCTGCCATGAATAGTTAAATCTGCCACAAATCCATAATACTAATACTACTACTACTACTACTACTACTAATAATAATAATAATAATAAACATAATTAGCAGCAGCTCTACTTCCGGTTAATGTAACTGTGATTCTGTAATTTATCATACACGCGTTTTAAAATCTCACACAGGATAACGCTGGACTTAAAAAAAAAGAAAACCGATTCCACTGACAAAGACTACAAAGCTGATAGAAGGAACTACACTTCCAACAAATCTTTACACATGACGTCACTGACTCCTGCTTCCTCGTAAATTAAGTGCAGCGTTTGACATATTTTTAATGTTTGCTTATACTGTATATCCTCTTATATTGTATATCCTCTATTTTACTGTGTATAGTTAACTGTATAATAATTTTTTTTATACCCAAATATTGTACTTTTATGATTTCAATAGTGTAATTGTAATTTTTTGCGATTAATAAAAAAAGAAAAGTGGAGTGTTTGTACCTGTGTATTTTATCTTTTACAATATAGTACCTCAATTTTTTTATTGTATAAATATTGTTTCTGAGATTATTGTTTATATATGAATAGTATGAAAGTATTAGACATAAAAATAAAAAATCCCATACCCATACATAAGATTTCGCAGTTTTCCCACTACCACTTATCGGCCGCAAGATGTCGCTGTTTTACAATTTTGACCTGGTCCCTTTCTCTCTCTCTCTCTCTCTCGCTCGCTCGCTCTCTCTCTCTCGCAGAATACAATGATTAATATGCTGTATGATATGTGCTTTTAATGCTATGTTAGGTAACACTATCCCTGTGAGATGAAATAAAAGATAAATAAAAGTTGAAAAGGTTTTAAAATTATACCCTTTTTTCATCATTTCAACATAACACATCTCAAATGTGGCAGCAGCTTTCAATTTGTATAACATTAGGCTTATAAGAATAGGTAAGAAAATGTTAAAGCTTGAGATTGTGGTTTTTTTTTTAAAACTTGATATAATGCACATTTTTAGCTCTTTACATAGTACCAAAATAACAATCATGAGGCAGCTGCATTTTTGATTAGGTCCATGTCTTTATTTGGGATATATACATACCATTAAGGTACAGTAGAATTATTGGGGTCACAGCACAGGGTATTCATGATACGTTTACTTTTAGACATTTGGCAGATGCTTTTATCCAGAGCAACTTTTGCTATGTCTAGCAAAAAATTGCTATAAGGTGGGTAGAGTTAACCCAAATCTCTAAGGAACTGAACGGTCTTTTGCCATCCAGAGGAAGTTCATTCCACCACCTAGGAGCCAGGACGGAAAACAGTCTAGGTGCATGTCTCCTTATATCACTGAGAGATGGTGGGACCAGTCGAGCAGTGCTGGAGGGACGGAGGGAATGTGTTGTAGTGCGGGGTCATTTCATGATAGGACACCCTGGAGCAGGGAGGGTTATGGGCCTTTCTCAAGCACCCTACAGTTGCAGCTTGAACCCATGGTTTTCAGCTCACTAATCCAGAGCATTTGCTGTTGAGCCACCACATCTCCTGTATGCAATATTTAAGACAGTTCTCCTGAAAGCTGAGCCTGTAAACCATCACCAGGGGGACTGTGAGTTTTTGAATGTATAATAATTATATTATATTTATTCATAAATTCCACATATTATGTTTATTTGTCAACTGTATCTTGACTGATGTACTCCAATTCTCAATAACCTAAACACAACCTGACCTATAAATAACATCTACTTGGACCTAATACATTCTCTAAAAGTCTCTCTTTGTGGATATAACAAGCAGTGGTGGGCAAACTACACAAATCCTGTACCTAAGTTCAAATATAGATGTGTACACAAAGTACACAAATTTTTTGCCTTGTTATCAGAGGTAGAAGGTAACCAAGTACGCTTACTCTTTTACTGTACTTTAGTACAGTCAAAGCCAAAGTTTCCCTAATGCTCAAGTTACAGAAAAACATGTTCTTGTACAGTTAAAAAAAAAAAGTTTGTGTGGCTGTGGTTTGTTTAAAGGCTGAAATGAAAGCAATCCAACACTCATGAAATAGCATGCAGATATTCGTCATGGAGATGTGAGCACATAAGGAATGAACGTGAGTTCGTTACATTTCACCCCAGTCCACTTGGAGGCGTGTCATCACAGCGGTCGCTTTGTCATTTCATCCATGATGTAAGAGGCTGTAACTTAACCCATGCTGAGAGGTTATTGATGACCTCAGTGGGATTTCTCTGCTCCATAACTCTCTGCAGCTGTGGGAAAGTCCACTTTCTAATTTGTGGAAGGATGAGTTCAAGCATACTTATGCAGTGGAAGGTCAGGAAATTCTGGTTTCCTGTGTTTTGGAGTATCTTATAAGAGTATCTCACAACACATTAATTATATGTAAAAGTTTATTTACTAGACTGTTAAGATAGAAACATTTCTAATGTAGTAAAAAAAGTCGACGTATCGACTGCATTTCTAAAACAATTAAACATATAATATTTGTAATATAAAATAAAATAGGACTAGAGTTCAATGATGTTTCACCCAAAATCACAGTATCAGATTATTTACCACACACTATTATTAACATGAACTAAAAAACTAACAAGTGCAGAGATTATTTCAAAGTTTTCAGTCCTACTTACAGTAGTTGCATCATGACCTTATTTACAAACACGGTTACCAATTTATTCCACGTTTCTCCAAAAGAAACTGAAATTAGCATCACTTATGGCCACAATGACCCAGATGTCAAGCAAGATTTAGAATCAAAGAATTTTCAAAAGTACTTTTTTAAAGGATTTATGCTCATATGAATAATTAGTGTCGTGATAATTATGTCTAATCTGTGCTGGATGAGTTGCAGACTAAACATTCTCTCTTACCCACTTAATCATTTTCTGAAAGTTTCTCAAGAACTCGAGGCAATGAAGCTGAGGTTTCAGCGGTGTTAAATTAAACCGGTAAAAAGGCAAAAACAAACTGTGTTCAAACACAACTATAAATGTTAATCATGGCTGAAATGTATGTATTTCAGTTTCTTTAAACAGTGCTGCCTGGAAATCTCTGAGCCTTTTATTATCACTTCATGGATGTTGGAGAGAAAAGCAGGAAATTACATTTACAGTGAGACAATGCTAAGAGGAAGCTGAGATCATACTGTCGTCTTAAGCAAGCACATGCGGATAAGAATCAGTTATATAACAGTCTCTCGATATTCAAGAGTCACAATAGCTTCATGAATATATTGTCGCCATTTAGTGTTACATACAAGAAGACAATGAATTAATGAATGAATGTTTTAATAAGTTATTTATATTAATCCTATTCATTCTAAAGACTTCGACATTAACTGCACTAGACCACTTTGTTTTTAAGGCTTTATGTTTTTCAGTTCATTTCTATTCCTCAAATCAGAGCTATCACGCCACTCCAACCTTCAGTCAGTTTTTGTCTTTAGTTTGTATCTTTATTTTTGCATTGTACAGTAGCTATGATACAGTTGTAGCTGTCAAGAAGTACTTAAAAAGAAGCAGTTGTTAAAAGACTCTTAGCACCCAAAGGGTCCAAGCCTAAGAACCTTATGCTCCAACAACTACACCATGGGCAAAGGCACTAAGATCATATTGTCCCTCCATTCTCATGAATAATGTGAAAATTACCTGAAACATGATATCATTGCCTGAGTAGATAAATGCATAAATGTACAGTAAGGACCAATTTACTGGAAATTTATGCGAGAACTCTCCAGTGTCAGTGTTTTTCAACCATCAAACTTTGTAATTTTTTCCTCCATAGGAAAGACATCGGGATGGTGGACCGTGCGCTCCTTATGTTACACCTTATGTTACAGTTTTTAGTAACATAAGGTGCGATTATTAAATGTTACTATAAGCATTTTGTGTTGTTTGGTAATTATAACAAAATGCAATTGCTGGCAGTCTGCTGTGGGATCTCATGGATAAAACATTTTGCACATATGGTGTTGTAGGAAAATACACTTTGCCAGAC
The DNA here is from genome assembly GCA_028570985.1 of Heterobranchus longifilis. Taxonomy (NCBI): domain Eukaryota; kingdom Metazoa; phylum Chordata; class Actinopteri; order Siluriformes; family Clariidae; genus Heterobranchus; species Heterobranchus longifilis. The sequence continues at coordinate 22,197,922 of JAOVVB010000008.1, forward strand.
AATACAATGTCAGACAAAAAAAAAAAAGCCTCATACTTTAACAGTTAGCTAGCATTTTGTTGGACCACATTTTGCTTTGATTAGGGCACACATTCACAGTGGAGTTGTTTTGACAACCATTCAGACTTGCATTAAGTTTTGGCCAAGATCTTGTAATGATGATGGAAGACGCAACCCATTCTGTTAAGTTTTTCCAGCACCCAAAAGTCTGTGGCGGCCAATTCATGTATGAAAATGATTCCTCATGCTCCTACCTTTCTCAATTTCAGCCGTGAATATGATGGAATATTATATTCATAGATGTGATACTTTGGTCATTCGGGTCATCATCTGACTTCATTTTATTGCCACATAAAAGTTAGACCCGAATAACTAAACCAACCCTAGATCATAACTGTCTCCACAGGCTTGTTCAGTGGGAACTATGCACGTTAGGTGCATCGCTTCATGTGCTTCTCTTCTTACACTGACACACTCTGGAATAGGCTCAATCTAAACTCTTGAGACCACATGACTTTTTTTCCCCTTTGCTCCAGAGGCCAGTGTTTATGCTCCCTAGTGAAGGATTTTTTTATTAGTCTGAGTAACAAGTGGTTTTCTTATAGACCTACAGCTTAGTCCTAATCCTATGAGTTTTCCTTATACTGTACATGTAAAAATGCTCTTAATTTCACTATTAAATATAGTTGTGAATTCTACAGTCATTTTTTTTTTTACAATGCAACTTTACAAAGTGTTTTAAGTGATTGTTGATCATGGTCGATCCTGATTTATATCCGACCACATTTCATTAACAAAGCTGATTATTGAAGCATTATTGAAGCATTCTTTGATTTAATGGTGTGTTGGAGAGGTATTAACCGAATTCCAGTCATTTCAGCAATCTCATTCATTTCAGGCCAATAATTTGACCCAACACAGTAACATGTTTTCCACTACCATAAGATACATCTTCTGACTTGATTGTTTAAGAAATGAGAAGCTGCTCACTAAATCTGCTAGGGTTAAAAGGATTATTGCCAACTGAAACATATGACTCACTGCCATAATTCTTCCTTAAGTACTATATTTGCTTATATAAATTCAATTGTAACTGGTTTCCACTGTTGATTATGTTCCTGTAACAGCACTGGTTATCATCTTATTTTCTCCCAGAGAAATTCCTCATACACTTTGTAATACTGTGAATCAGATGTTGCTGGTATTTTCCTACAGTCAGTAAAATATCTGCTAATTAAAAGGTCTGAGCGTTGTTCTTAAGTTAGAAAAACCTTTATGTGCAGTCCAGAAGAGAAATAATAACCCTATGACTAGGTTTGGCCGCAACATGATTTGTAAACGTCTTCTTGCTCGTGCAGTTTTGTTGTGGTTTCAAACCATTCCTCACCATCAGTCATTATAGAGTTAGTCACTGCAATGTCCAAAAAGGTAGAGTCTGCAAAAAAGAGTTTTAACTACATAATCATTTTGTCTCAGATGATGTAGCATTACAATTTTCTTTCCCTGGATCAGGAGGTTCCAGCATAACAATGCCCCTGTGCACTAAATGAGTTCCATGGAGACATGGTGTGTTAATGTTTGAATGGAAGAAAACAAGTGTCCTGCACACAGCCCTGACCTCAACCCCACTGAACAACTTTTGGGATGAACGGGGATGCAAATTGCGAACGAGACCATCTTGCGTGACTTCATTAATGCCATTACAGCTAAATGAACACAAATCCCTTCAGACATGTTCCAAAATTCAGTGGAAAGTAAAAACACGCCCAGAAGAGTGGAGGCAGCAATGGATGGGACAATTCCATATTAGTGCTCATGGCTTTAAAATGGGATGTTTATCAAGCATGGGTGCAATAGTCAGGCGTCTACATACATCTGACCATATCATGTAACATTATTCAACACCTAAACCTGATGTGGATCTTTCTAGCAAATTTTGCAACTTTTATCTTAGCTGTCTATTTAGGAAAACTCCAAAACAAATGTAGTTTTTGGAGTTTGTCACATTCCAGAAAGATCAGACACATTCTCCTAACATGCAATTAGAATTTACTATGAGATTTATAGGGAGTGCTTCTGCAAGTTATAATAGGATCCTTTAAACTTTCATTATAGTAGCTGTATAATTTTCAGACATTTTCTTTTAATACTAATCGTTTAAAAATCAAGTATAGCAATTTATGTTCCTAGATCACATGGCATTTACATGTTTTATCCAGAGCGACTTACTGTACATTTTTAGCTCATTATACATCTGAGCAGTTGAGGGATATGGGGCAAATTGGTGGTGGTAACCACTGAGCTACCCCTTGCCCCTGAGGTATACCTCTAAGGCTTACATGGCATATAAAACATGTGGAATAAACAAGTCTTACAATCATTTTAAAATGAATGAATTGAATATCTAATTGGAGAATGGTGTTTTTTAGCCTCGCTTTAGTATCATGACAATGAACAATGAATGTTCTGCCAGGTTCTGCATGTAATGGCCAAGTGTTGAAAAAAAAAAAATCTGCACCGCTGTTATCATTTCTCCTGAAACAACTGAGAAAAAGAAATAAAATAAATCTTTCTTTTCCCATGCCCTAAGACTCTGGGCTAGATTCAAGTATTTTATGAGGTTTTTGAGTTGTAGTTGGGGCTGAAATCTGGCAACCAGACTGCCTATGAAAGGATAAACCTAATGTACACATGACCCTTTTTTGTCCTGCAGGCTCCTACAGTAGTCCGTGAAGCTGGCAAGATTTCTAAAAAAAAAAAAAAAACAACCAAAGATATATTGTTGTATATATATTACTTATAAATACTGTGCTCAAACCAGTAACTGGAGATTACAGTATTTAACATTGCTGTGAAAATACAAACATAAGATATAAGTATTTTATATGTATTACTTATTATATTAATTATAAAATATAAGCAAAAAAAGAAAAGAAAAGACAGTAAACATTAGTAAAGCTCCAAGTGTTTCCACCACATTTTCTCATCCTCTATATCCATCCATCCATCCATCCATCTAGGAACCTCTATAGTTCAACTAGGGACAGTGGACTAGGGACTAATGCGAGGCCACTGGTGATCACCACTGTATTTATTTACATTTTACAACCGTTATAGGACCTCCGTTCGACATTCTCATGGGAATTATCCTTTAAATCACTTTAACTGTGATTTGTGGGAACTTGGGGTACACCACTCCATCTGACGACACAAGCAAGCACTCACTACAGAAAACACCTATTAATGTAATCTGTATGTCTTTGGACTGCATGATTAAACTGGACATACCCACACACAGACCCGAAAACAGCACTTGAACCCCTGACCCTGGAAGTGCGAGGCCACAGTGCTAACCACTACGCCACCACACCACATCCTGAAGTGGTGTTCTATTTTCTTTTTATACCGCTACACTTTACCATCATTTTTTACATTTATAAAAGAATGACACATCATACTTTTATGCATTTATAATGACATTTAATGTTGTTGAACATCAAGTTAATTCATATTATCAATTAAGTCATCCATTCCCCAACCTCTATTTTTTCCTCTCTCTCTCTCTCTCTCTCTCGCTCTCTCCTCTTTCTCTCCTAACATAAATGTTTAATAAATATCTCCCTACAGAGAGTTTCACCATAATATAAAAACTTGCGAGTTGGGTAGTACAAGAACCCACTGATGGCAGGGCTCAAACCAAGAATTCCAGAACCCCAAACCAACAAACTAGAGATTTAGCCACCTGACCCCCCACTCTCCCAGTTATACAATCCCACAATATACAATATTTACATTTTAATAAATTTAATTTGTTTAAAAAAAAAACAGCATTAGCCATTTTGTAAATTTTCTACAATATTGCAAAATGTTAAATGGAAACAATAGCTTACATTAGCAACGGAATAAACCTCAAGGATTTTCCAATGCTGACTTCACAAATGTGAATCAAATGATCTGATGAGGCTGTGAAGGAAGGCAGCAAAATCACAGCCAACACATAACCTGACTTATTACAGAGCATAATGGGAAATGTGTTTTGCATTAAGCCGCGTACTAATCACTTTCTCTGCTGGAGTGTTGCAGAGTTAGAATGATGGAGCGGGTGAAAGTAGGACACATGTGGCTCGATTTACTGGACTGCAGTGCTGACACATGCAGAGTCACTCCAGAGGGTTTTAAGAGATTTTATGTAGAATAACAGCACTAGTAAATGCCCTGTACAGCATTTTGGACTTCATCCATCTGTGGTCAGTCAGTTATAAACCTATGTTTGCTGCCTAGGTCTTTAATATGTATCATGTACTCTCAGGAGAAGAAGAAGTAAAAGAAGAAGACTTTGTTTTGTCAGATATAGTCTACAGCACAGTGAAATTCTTTTCTTCTGATGTCATGACTTGTTAGGAAGCTGGGGTCAGAGCACAGGGTCAGCCATAGAGCAGAGATGACTATTTGCCTTGCTCGAAGCAACTTGCTCAAAACAGTGGCAGCTGGAACGTCTGACCTTCTGATCACCGCCCCAGAGCATTAATTGATGTGCTACCACTGCCGTCTGAAAGTTTAAGTTGGCAGACATACTTATATAGAGCAAATAATTATTTTTTTCTAATTTAAACAACTGATAGTTGAGGGATTAAGTGGTTTGCTGAAGGGTTGCTAAAGTGGTGGTGCAGGGATGTGAACTCATGACCTATTTCAAAGTCCATTTGAGAGCTACCACTGCCAAAAACCTGTTGTTTCAGTGTGAGCAGGGTTCGAACCTGTGCAGGGAAAACCCCACTGGATTTCAAATCCAACATTTTAACCTCTCAGCCATCACAGTGACTAAGCAAGCTCTTTAATCACTACTGAATGTTCTGCAAGAACTCTTGAAACTTCTTACAACACAGGTTTCAAATAGAAGCTGTTTAAAAAGCAAAGTTAATTTTACTCACGCACTCACTCACCATCTATACTCCTTTATCCTGTATACAGGGTCACGGGGGCCCTGAACCCTATCCCAGGAGACTAAGGGGGTACACCCTAAACGGGGTGCCAATCCATCGCAGGGCACACACATACACACACACACACACACAACACACAACAGGCAATTTGGGAACACCAGTTAGCCTAACCTGCATGATTTTGGACTGTGGGAGGAAACACACCAAGCACAGGGAGAGCATGCAAACTCCATGCGCGCAGACTTGAGGCGGGAACCGAACCTAGACCCTGGAAATGACAGTGCTAACTCATATTTTCTTTAAACAAGACTCGATCACTCATTACTCTCACTCACTCATCTTCTATACTGCTTTATCCTGTATTCAGGGTCGCGGCGGGGCCCATCCTAAAATAAGGGTGTATCCTGCCTACGAGGCAGGGTGGACAGGGTGTCAATCCATCGCTGGGCACGCACACATACATACATACATTCACAATTTAGGAACACCAATTAGCCTAACCTGCATACTTGCATATCTTTGGACTGTGGAAGGAAACCCACCAAGCACAGGGAGAACATGCAAACTCCATGCACACAGAGACGGGAAATCGAGCCTAGCCAGGAATCGAACCTGGAGCTGCAAGGTGACAGTGCTAACCACTACACCACCATGCCGCCCCCATCGCGCATTAGTTATGTCTAATACAGTGTGTTGTAATAAAGTAGAGTAGTAGCTGTGATTGCATTAACACTGTATGCCATAAGAATGAGAATATTTTTGCCTCTTCTGCAACACACCATACATGGAGAGAACATACAAACGCCGTGCACACAGAACCGCGATGGGAATCGAACCCGAACCCTGAAGGTGCAAGGTGACTGCTAACCACTACCCAATTTTTATTTTATTATTATTATTATTATTATTATTATTTATTTTTTTATTGCTTTACTTAGTTGGGTTAACATTTTTGGACGAAATCTGTCTTGTAATTAAACCCTGGTTTGTACAGTAATAAGCATTGACCAAGCAGAGCAGTACTGTACACTGAAACGAGTAAGAGATGCGCAACGCCCACCCGCCCACTCTTTCTTTCTCCCAGTCTCTCCCCCCTTTTTCCTTTCTGACAGTCAACAGGAAGACTGTGCTGAGCCTGCCAAAAAGGAGAGAGAGAGAGAGAGAGAGGACAAGAAACTCCAAACTACAGGTTGCAGCAAGAACAAAAACTCAAGAGGAGAGCAGAGCCCTGCTGCATGTGTGAGAGAGAGAGAGAGACAGGGACAACATTTGCGACATCTCCAGATCTTTGTGCATGCAAAAAAACAACAACTTTTCTTTCCAAACCAACCCGATGTCTAGCAAGCGTCCCAAACCGGAAAAACCAGAAAAGCCAAAAATGGCGCAGAGACTTAGCCGCGATCTGACTTGCTCGATCTGCCTGGATTTATTCAAGCAGCCGGTGTCTCTCCCGTGCGATCACACCTTCTGCAAATCTTGCATTACTAACTACTGGAGCGGCGGCGGAGGAGGCGCGCGCGTACCCGGTCAGCCCGGCACCGGTACGTCCAGCTCGTGCCCACAGTGCCGCAAAGTGTTCCCGGGCCAGGCGTACCGGCCCAACCGCATCGTCGCCAACATCGTCGAGAGCTACACGCGGGAGATCGAGGAGGAGAGCGCGAGCGCCGCGATCAGCACGCCGAGCGCCGCGCCGCGCTGCGCGCGACACCGCGAGGAGCTCAAGCTGTACTGCGAGGAGGAGCACGAGCTCGTGTGTCTCGTGTGCGCCGTGTCGCAGGAGCACCGGTCTCACGCGCTGGTGTGTGTGGACGAGGCGGAGCAGAAGTACAGGGTGAGCAGGAGCACCAAAATGAACATCTCTCATTCTCATGGCATACAGTGTTAATGCAGTCACAGCTACTGCTCTCAGAATACTTCAGTATTAAAGTACTTTACTTTTAGTAATACTACTCTAGAACACACTGTATTAGACTGTACATAACTAATGAGTGATTGAACTGAATTAGAACTGAATTATGTTTAGCATTGTCACTTTGCACCTCCAGGGTGCGAGTTCGATTCCCACCTCAGGGTCTGTGTGCATGTCGTTAGCATGTGTTTGGTGGATTTCCTTCAGGTACACCGGTTTCCTTCAACAGTCTTGCAGATTAGGCTAAGTGGCGTTCCCAAATTGTCCGTAGTGTGGGTGAATGTTAACCAGAGGTTCTACTACGGTTGTGAGAATGGGAAAAATAAATACAATGGTCACCATTGGCCTCCACAGTCCCTGGTTGTATTACAGATGTTCCTAGATGGCCTTGCACTTCCAGGGTCTGGGTTCAATTCCCGCCTCGTGCCTCTGTGCATGGTGTTTGCATGTGCCTGGTGGGTTTCCTCCGGATACTCTGGACTCCTCCCACAGTCCAAAGGCTATTTGGCATTCCTAAATTGTCCGTAGTGTGTGAATGAACGTTTGTGTAGATTAGGCGAATTGGCGTTCTCCAAATTGTATTGTGTGTGTGTCCTGTGATGGATTGGCGCCCCGTCCAGGGTGTACCCCGCTTCATGCCCTAAGTCTCCTGGGATAGGTTCAAGGTCCCCCATAACTCTGTATATAGGATAAAGTGATATAGACAATGAGTGAGGATATT
>JAOVVB010000008.1:22214360-22226954 GCA_028570985.1 Heterobranchus longifilis
AGAGAGAGAGAGAGAGAGAGAGAGAGAAAATAGTGTCTAAAAATCATGAGCCACCCCTCATTTCTTCATATTTTATTTTTAGACTCACTTTTTTTTTATGTGGTCTTGAGTAATAGTCCTCCAAGCTTCCTGAAGGACTTTTTTAAACTCTCATTTTCAGTCCAGACCCTGTACCTAAGCAGTTTCAGAGGAATGTTTTTTTTGTCTGTTAAGCCATGCATCATTAAAGCATGAAAAGCATCTATCTTAAGGCACGATCCAGTGAGAAACATGTGCAGTGATGCCTATGATTAGTATACTGGTAATGCTGAATGCTGAGGGATTCACAGGTTACTGCTGTTACATAAACAGATAATGTTTGGATTGTATATTTTATATTTGTGTATATCATGTCCAGCCTGAGTACAACATTTGTTCCCATTTCTTTCATTTAATCTGCCTAATTTAATGTAATTTTATATGTAGAAATAAGGGGTTGACTCAACACTTTTTTACAGTATAGATGTATGTATATGGAGCAGGAATCTGAATTATACACTTTATGAAGAAAGGTTTGTGGACACCTGACCATCATCATACCTGTATGTTCTTTTTGATTATCCATTTCTAGATCCAGGCCCCTTTTGCTGCTATACCAATTTCCACTCTTCTGAGAAGGCTTTCCACTGGATTTTGGAGTGTAGCTGTGGGAATTTCTGCTTATATAGCAGCTAGAATCATAATTAATAGGATCACGAACTAGTGTTGAGCAAAGCGAACAGGGGAGCAATTGGTGTTCCATCTAGTTCATCCCAAAGTTTTTCAGTGGGGTTGAGGTGAGGGCTCTGTGCAGGCCACTTAGGTTCATCCACTCCAAACTGTGTGCTTTCAGCTTTATGGGAAGGGTTTGTTGCGGTGTGATGGTCAGGTTTCTATAGACTTTTCAGTTGTGGATTGTCTGAGCGTTTAGTTTATCAGACCAATATTGGAACCACTTTTTTGACTAACATTTTAAAAAGGGCTTTAAAAGTTGTATTTTTTTCACACCATCTACACCTCTGTAGCATATAATGTTATACAAATATTATACATGTTATAACATCAAGGTATACTGGTATACCTACATATATATAATGGCAATGCACAATATTGTATTTTTGTTGCAAAAATCTAATGTTTTAAATGATGAACTAGAAAATATGTTCAACAGTTTTGAGAGTTTTGAACGATGGAGTGTTTTTATATGATGAATAATAAAAAGGTGCTTTTAACCTAATTAGATCAAGAGATTTATCCCAAAGTGCAAAGATATCATGTAATAATCTCACGTCACCATTAAGAGCTATGGAAGCATCACCACCATCACAATATCCTTCAAACAGTAATTAATAAAAATGAATAAACCAGCAAATCTTAAGCATTTTTGGCTTATTTCTATTATTTGTATGACACATATGGAGAAGTGTGTTTAATAAGAGCATGATACATAGCTTTGGCCAGTCTTAGAGGAAGAGGAGATTTAATTTATTCAAATATACCAGGGTCGTTCAAGTCAACCTGTGAAATTCTAAAAAATTCTCCCTCAAGACTAGCACAGTAGGATGATCTGACTCTTAGTTGCAGTTAAACATTCGAATGGTGCAAATGTTTTAAAGTAGGCTGTGCGTCCGTGAATGACGATCCCGGCCAAGGTGGCTTGGAGCCCACTGCATTTGTTCCCATGAATAGTCAGGAAGTGAAACGTCTGATTCTTGAAAATCAACAGATGAATAGTTGCCAACTTGCATCTGTGTGTGGGAACTGTAGAGTTATTGGCACATCCACCGTATAGTCCTGACATCGCTCCAAATCATTTCCACATGTTTGGGTCATTTAAGGAGTTCCTGGGAGGCCAGCATTTCAGATGTGAAGCAGGCAGTCCAATTATGTCTCCACTGTACTGAGAAAACCTTCAACCTTGATGGTATCCAAACACTACAACCTGGGATAAGTGCATTATATAAGGGGATTATACAGAGAAATAAAGGGAGTTTTTACGCTCATAACTGAGTCCCAGTTTGACTTGAACGCCTTACTATCTAATGAAAACCATTAGTGCAGTAGAAGGCGAAAACAGGAAAAAAATAAAAAGCTTACAATTACCCAAATTTACCCCAAACGGACACAATAATTAAGATATTGGGCAGCAACAAGTTTAAAAACATAGATTTTACAAATCGCTGAACCTTTGCTGTACTAATAAACACCATTTTTCCAACAATATTCTCTTAGTTGTGATTTGGTTAAAGAGAGCTCTGGCTAACACATCACCCATAAAATCTCCCATGAGTTTTCAATTCATTAGGATCGTTGGGTAGTTTTTAAGGATATATTATATGATTTACACGATCATCCAGATCAAACCAGTCAGTCCAGGCTATACTCGCTTGTGATTTGAACATGCACCGTGCTGCTGGCAAGTTAGTCATGGCAGGCTGCTGACCCAGAATCTTGTAAACAGAGTAAATCTAGAAACTTCTGGATTCCCTCTAGTTGTTACAGACCTACAGACATTATCTGGTCCAAATTGTAATTCCACAACAAGGTGATTGATTATCTCTGGTCCATAATGGACAAGTGGACATAAACCATGTGCCAACAGAGAAACCGTATACTGTTCTCCTGGTATGCTATATGCCATGCACTTACCTGCTTACCAAGATACCAGCAGACCAGTCTGCGGACCAGCATGCATGTTTTTCTGCACTACTGAACCATCACAAATGAATAGTAAGACCTTAATGCACTGGAACCCTGCTATAATTTCCATCGTTGTGTAGTTATGGACTGACTGATCTTCTTGACACTTTAGACACCTTAAGGAAGGATCTGAACATGACCCTATTTGATATACAAATGCAGAGGTCATGTTTTTGAAGCACATGCCAGTGAATCAGACTCTTGACACCGATCTTTTTTTTTTTCTCCTGCAGTGTTTATATAAAATAGGGATTAACTATGCTTAGCATTTTTATGGCAAGATTGAGGTTTGAAGATCAGAAGAAAAAAAAATTTGAAACTAGAGTGTGTACTATAGTACAGTATTAGCATTGCATGTCAGACATTACCATGGTAGATACCACACGAGTACTAGTGGTTAAGTCATTTAACTGCTGACCAGGTTTAAACCCCATCACCACCAAGCTACCACTGTTGGGCCCTTGAGCAAGGCCCTTGACCCTTAACTGCTCAGATATGTAATGAGATTAAATGTAAGTAGCTCTGGATAAGGACATCTGCCAAATGCCGTAAATGGAAATGTATAAGGTTAGGTACTGTGGCACATTAGTAGGTACTTATGGTATGTACCACCATACTTGGCTAAATACCATGGTACTTATTGGGAATCAAAATTACTATTAATGTTCAGCCAGTATCTAATATGACATGTTTGCCCATACTGTACCATATTAGATCTGTTGGTACATATTACCGGTATGGTATATAACAGGCAGTACTATATTACATGCAATGTACTGCATTACACTGCACAATGGTAATTACATTTCAAGGATACAGGTGCATATAATTGTATACGGAATGGCACATACAATTGGTCATAACATGGATGTACCAAATGCCACTGTACATAATGTGCTACACAAACAATGTACATCCCATACATATTGTCGGTACCTTGGAACAATGCATTAACGTGTGGTACATGTACTATACCATGAATGGTACCGATACCATGGTAAAATGGTAAAAACCATGGTCAGTATGTGTACTTTGCATTATAATGTGGTTAAAATTAATTGTTCTAATACTAATTCTACAAATAATCTGTCTGTGTAGAATTGGTGTAGCTGAGGCATGCAGTTGTAAAATAAAACCACTATTAGTCTTTTAGCTCAGTTTTTAGAATAAGAGACCAGAGAGAGAGAGAAACTGTTACAATTTAATTCGAGGTTTTTAAAGCACCGTTCTGGTTATTTGGCATTACAAAGTAGGAAATGTTTGACAATGTTTTGCAAAATTTTTGGACCAAACACACACACACACACACACACACACACACACTAGCTACATGTTAATGAACAGGAGTCAGTCAGCTAAGCACACACATTAGAAACTCCTAATAAATGTCATATTGTAGTAAATGGAGTGGGCGTTTCAGCTTAGATTTCTGCTCCACAAAGATCCAGAAGGATCTTTCGGTAATCCCCAGATGTGTCCCCCTAAAAAGAAAAAAAAAAACATACACACAAAGAAATACATAAAGTTCATTTAAAAGTTTTCATATAAGGCTGATTAAGTCCAATTAGAACACACACTCAACAAACACTTTTTAATTAAATAGGCAAACTAGATATAGGTATAAAAGAGGAGACATTGTGTGTGTGTGAGTGTGTGTGTGTGGGTGGGTGTGTGTGTGGTTACTCACCTTGATGAAGGAGTTCAGAGTCTTTCCATACAACTTCAGGAACTCAGCTTTGATGTCGATCATGTCGATCTCAGCACGAGAGACCATCACTCTGATCAGGATGCTGTCAGTGGTGCCTAGACCCTACACACACACACACACACACACACACACACACACACTTGAATAAGTTTCCTTTTAAAACATAATTTCACAAATGGAATGTATGGATTGATATTATTTCTGCTCTAGTGGTTTTACCTTCATAGATTTATAAAGTCTCTCGGCGAAGAATGCCGGCTTACATTTGATGCACCTCACTGCAGAACAGAGAAACACGATATACAGTCTTGAGTTCTCGCACAGCTATAGTGAGATCTAATATTAAAGTTAAATGGATACTGGGCGAAATCTTGAAAACGAAATCATGACACATCTTGATGGTGTGACTAAATTTTGACACCCAATCTGTAGTAGATTTAGTTGTTGTTGTTGGTAATGGACATCAAATTTATTAGACTACACAATTAGACACAATACTTTTACAAAATTCGCTCAAAATACTGATGCTAATAAATGGATGCTGAATTAATTACATAAAAAAATATATTTAGCATCCTTGCATATACTGTAAGAATGTTTCATGGAATATGACATTTAAATAGCTAATTAAAAAAAAATAATTATAATAAAAGGCCAGACCTATAGCGAGAAAAACATCCTCCAGACAGCCGGACATCTCCCTCTTAATGCTGTCTTCAATGTCTCGGCCGGAAATCTGATGGTACTCCTGAAACACTGCAACAGTGAAGGAGGATAAAATATGATTAGATTGACCGTAATCTATTCACACAATATAGCAAGAAAATGAAAATCAATGCAGTAGTAATTTTTCTCTACTAAATTATAAAGTTAAAATTATACAGTAAAAAAAAAAATCTATGCAGCTTTCTACCACTAGGAGTCAGTGTTGAGTCTCAAATGTTCAGTACTGTTATTTAAGAGGCAGGTGGCACAGTGGCGTAATGGTTAGCATTGTTGCGTTGCATCTCCGGGGTCCAGGTTCGATTCCTGCCTTGGGTCTGTGTGCATAGAGTTTGCATGTTCTCCCCATGCTTGGTGGGTTTCCACCAGGTGCCACATGCACATTAGGCTACTTGGCTCTACACCCTTTATCAGTGCACTACATGGGGTGTGAAAGAGTATTACACCTTCTAGTGAAAATCCACCCAAATATAAATTAGTTATACAAATATTAGGAAAATTAAGCAACTACAGACCGTCATCTTTAACTACTTGAGACATTATAGCTTATTATTGTCTGCAAAGCTCCCTATAAAATCAATTGATAAATCTGAATTGTTATTTATATATCCGATAAGGGAAATGGATAGGAGTGTGTATTATAAGCTAACAAGTTAAACACACCTTTAAGTAAGTGGTTTCTGTTCCTCACACACAAGATGGTGAGAAACTTGACCTCGTCTGTTCCCCAGCGCGCCTCGCCCGCCTCAAAGATCTCCTACAGAATACCGCACATCAACAGTGTGTTATATGCACACACAGCATTACAGTGTCTAATAATGCACTTTTGAATGGCATTAACACTCCATGCTCACCTTGGCATCCTGTTTAGCGAGTGCCTCGTCCACGACGGTGCTCTCGTCTCTCCCGGCCTGTGAAAGATGAATTACAGTATAAAGGGAAGGAAACGGTTAACAATGTGGCTTATTTCAAACTGATTTTGGTTCCACAAATGGGAACATGTTCATCCAAAATCGAACACGTATGGCATAGGTTGTAATGAATAAATACATAATTGTTTACGGGTAGTTTTACTCTTGGTCCCTGACTGTTTGGACGCCCTGTAGTAGTAGTAGTGGAGAAAGGGAGCAAGAGTTGGAGTAGTTGGGGTGAAAATAATAGTAGGAGTAGAATTAACAGGAGTAGTAGTTGAAGGATTGTGAACATTTTTAATAGTAGAATTACAGTAGTATTGGAGTAGTAGTATACGGAATAGTGTTCGTAAGAGGAGGAGGAAGAGAAGTTGGAGCAGTAGTGGTATTTGTAATCGGCTAAAACATGGTATTGGTGCTAAAACGTGTCTCACCTACGGTAAAAAAAAAAGTGAACTCTCAGACAGGATCATATGACAACAGTTTTCATGCTACATATCTTCCGATCCATAGTTTGTTTTTTTTGTAAATACGCATTTAAATTATTATCAGATGAAGAGAAACACATTTGTTAAATACAATTTCATGCCCTTTTATGTCGTGTCTGTAACTTTTTTTTTTTTTATTTGAATCGTTCAATGATCTTGATTGTCATTTAGATGAAACTTGTACTGAAAAATTGTATTGTTCTAAAATGCTAAATAGTTACGATATTGCAATGGGAATTTGACGTGGTTACGGACACTACAGATTTTTTTGCTTGATTTTAAGCTTTTACCAAAAAAAACTTATTTAAGCAACAATTTTTACATACACTTTTTGTAAAAACGTAGTACATTTACATTTAGGCAGACGCTCTTATCCAGAGCGACTTACATTTTTTTTTATCTCATTACACATCTGAGCAGTTGAAGGTTAAGGGCCTTGCTCAAGGGCCCAACAGTGGCAACTTGGTGGTTGTGGGGTTTGAATCTGGGATCTTCCGAACTGTAGTCCAATGCCTTAACCGCTGAGCTACCCCTGGCCGCATGTAGTATTAGTAGTAAGAGGAAGAGGAGTAGTAGTAGGTGAAGTAGTATTATTTTAATAGTAGTAGAAGGTGAAAGAGTTGTAGTAGTAGGAGTAATATTTAGAATAGTATTATCAACAGTAGTAGGAGGAGGAGAAGTTGAATTAGTAGTAGTTGGTGTAGTATTAATAGTAGTAAGAGTAGGAGGAGGAGGACGAAGAGTTGGAGTAGTAATAGTAGGTGTGTTTTGCCTGATGCTGCAGTTTCATGTAAATTTATGCACATGTGCACTCATTCGTCCAGGAGGACGTCCCACCCCTGTACAGGTGCACTGTGGCATGAACCCTACATCTGCAAGGCAAAACACCCTGCCCTAGATATGTGTGTTTGTGTGTTGTGTGTGTGTGTGTGTGTGTGTGTGTGTGCATGCTGAATGGTATCTTACCGTAGCCAGGGACACCAGGACCCTCTTAAACATGCCAGATGTGTCTCCGCTGATATCATCCTCCAGATCGCGATCGTACTCTTCCGTCGTTACAAATCGATCAGACGAGAACACAAAGTCAAGATTCATTTGTATGTCGGACCGCAGAACTTCATGCAAAACTAATATCACACTTGGGTCACCTGAGGTCATCGATCCCAGGACGGAATGTGTGTAGTCTTGCATATCTTAAAGCTAACACCTGCTTGCAAAATAGTGGCTCTGTGTACCAAATCTTTGTCTGACGAATCCGATTGCTGAAGGATAAGCCCGCTTGAGTCTAGTTCTTAAATCCCTGAATGTGATGTGAGCGAGCGTGCGTGTTGGAAATGTACATGAAGGATGTGTACCTTTCTTGTAGGTAGCGGTCAGAGCTTTAATCTCAGTGTTGGTCCTTGAAGCCAAAATCTCGATCAGACACGCTTCATCAGTTCCAGCACCCTGAAATGAACACACAGCCGGACACCGGCGGGAGAATTTAAACAAGACCTCATTCACCTTAACTGTGTTGAAAAGGAGACCGGTGCTTGTGTGATGCAATTCAGAGCCGGTGTTCGATCTGAACAACAGATTCTAACAGATACACTGCGAAAGAAATGTGCGTGTGGTAGTGATGATGTAAGGATTCACGCACCTTGATGGCGTTTCTCAGCTCGTAGGCATCGTAAACGGGTGCCGGCAGCAGCAGGCCACACACCACCTTCTCGAAATTACCGCTCAGCTCCGACTTGAGGTCATCTTCCAAATTCTACAAGCCACCAAAGCAGAGACTAGATCTTAGTGTTGCCATGAGCGTGTCTGCAAGTGTGTGTAACCCTTCTATCTATATTAGGAATGTGACTCCATGCAAATATGCAATTCAGATCGAAGAGGTATTTTGTTCGCATGTGAAGCACTTATTTCTGTGCGCAAGTCAACACTTAAATGAATCATTTATAAAATATAAAACAATCACTTTAATAACTTTTTTTCCAGTGTTAACTTGCACATTCACTGTGCCGTTTTCATGCATACACACATCATATTGAAGCAATGCTCAAAACCAAAACTGTAGTAAAGCTGATAAAATATTATTATGACTGAAAAAAAATTCATTGCAGTTGTTCACATAATTGGGTAAATTACAGTTGATTCATTCGTTTTCTATACTGTACTGTGAGTCCCGGGAAGCCTGGAGCCTACCTCCGGGAGAATTCCGACACACTCTGGACGGAGTGCCAATCCATTACACCCACACACACACACACACACACACACACACTATGGGCAACTTGGGAATGCCAATCAGCCTAATCTGCATGTCTTTGGACTGTGGGAGGAAACCTGGAGGAAACCCACCAAGCATGGGGAAAAAATGCAAACTCCACACACACAAAGCTGAGGCAAGATACGAACCCCTTCATCCTGAAGGTGCGAGGCCACCATGCAAACCACTATGCCACAGTGTCGCCTTTCATTCATTCATTCATTTATGTTTTTGCATGTTTTTCCAAACTACCCTTCTCTAATTTGGTGATGATAAAATGAAGCAAGTGGACATTTTGAAGGCTGGTTGCAAACTGAGTTAAAATACAATATTCAATTATAATTGTAATTAAATATATGAATATAATTGTATGTTTTCTTAGAATAAAGATTTCAAAGAATATCATTAGCAGTATTTTTGGGGCGTAATGAGAACTTTTTTCTTCTACACTGTCTATAAAAGTATGTTCTATACTTTTCTCTAAAATTGGTAGGTAACTGATGCAGTTAAATCTGACAAAAGATAGAAATTTTGCTAGAACCTAGTGGGCCTGCAGGCTAGCCTTAACGTCGACTTAAGTACAAGGACTTCAGTAAATTTGCCCCCATTTTTAGGGCTTTAATGCGTCCTGAAGATATCCCCATTATGTCTCTGTATGGTTTGTATGGTCCTGAAGACATCATGCAGTCCTATCGAAATAATTACCAAAGGACATCAGGCTCAGGGGAACTCAACCATGGTCTGGACAAAGTGTAGGCAAGTTCGGTCCTTAAGAGCCGCAATCCCGCGGAGTTCAGCTCCAACGCTAATCAAACACACAGGCTAATCACAGTCTTCAGGATTACTAAGGATACAGGCAGGCGTTTTTTTTTTCTTCAGGGTTCGAGATAAAATCTAAAGGACTGCGGTTCTCTAGGACTGAGCTTGTCTACCGCTGGTCTAGACTATGCCCAATAGTTTCAGTTATACCTGATTCAAAATGTTTTTTTTTGTTTTTTTTGGGCACAAGCTTGAGGAGGTTCCTATCCACAAATTCACTCTTTCCGCTATTTCTTCACCTCGATAAACTTTCTGTTTCTGTCCCAAAGCAGAACAGATGAAGTACTGTCATTGTCCAGGTTCAAATCCACACTGCTTTCATAGACAGATTTCAGATCCTCTTAAAAACGTTACAGCCTGCTTGGCATTGAGGGCTGAAACTTCATCTTGCAGGAAGGTGAAATTTTGGGTGAAAAACTTTTTTTTTTTTCCCAGTAGATATGCCCAATTCAAATGTAAATAGAGGAGTCATGAGGAGCATCACCATGCCCTTGTAAACTAGTTTAAAGAAGAAAGCATGATAATGTTATATACATCTTCTTTTTTTTTTATCTTTAAAAGTCTGTACTTTTAAGAGTTTCTGAGTTATGCCCAGTTAAAACTTGGGGTGGAAATGTTTTGTCCTACCCTGTAGCTACAGATAGGTGCACTGCGTTACAGCTCCAATGTGTATGCAAACATTTGGATGTCTGTGGTCGAACTTATATTCATAGGCAAGAAAGATGAAAATGTATTCAGAATATACAAAAACACACAAATGAACGCACACACATGCACACATGCCGACACACACACACACACACACACACACACACACGTGCAGTGATACCCTGATATGTGATATAGACGGATTTAAATGTTTTATCAACATTGTCATTTAATACTGCCATCATAATACAGCTACTTTGTGTTGAAATGTCAGAGAGCAAGTGACCCGAGACAGACAGAAAGAGAGCGAGAAAGTGAGAGTGAGAGAGAGATGGACTTCTAGCATCCGAGTTGTGATTTGCTTCATTGAATTCCTCAACCTGATAAATGTACTGTAGCATAGAAAAGCACTCTGATACTATACATGTGCTACTATATGTCCAAAAGTATTTGGTCAAACCTGCAATTGCATTGTATCCCATACAGTATACTCTACTTCAATATGGAGTTGATCCTCCTTTTGCAGTTATAACAGCTTCCACTCTTCTTGGAAGGCTGTCCACAAGATTTTGGAGTGTTTCTGTGGGAATTCGTGCCCATTCATTCTGTAGAATATTTTTGAGCTCAGGCACTGATGTTGGACGAGAAGGCCTGGCTCGCAATTTCCATTCCAGTTCATTTCAAAAGTGCTCGATGGGGTTGAGGTCACAGGGCTCTGTGTTCGGGCCAGTCAAGTTCTTCCACACCAACTCATCAGACCATGTCTTCATAGTGCTTGGTTTGTGCACTGGGGCATATTGGGTCATGTTGGAATAGAAAAGGGCCGATTCTCCAAGATGTCTTGGTATGATGAAGCATTAAGATTGGCCTTCACTGGGGATAAGGGGTCTAAGTGATTGAAACATCTGAATTCAATAATTAACAGGTTTGGGCAAATACTTTTCTCCATACAGTGTGGCTAGCTTAACACACTCTTTCTGGACGTTAAACATTTCTGGTTTTAACTTTACACTGAGTGAGTAACTGTTTAAAAACGCAAAACAACGTGGCTTTTACTGCTGCGGTCACATTCTCAGCTCCAAATCCAAATTCCGAACTAAAAAAAAAAAAAAAAAAAATAATCGACCGATCAAGAGAAGTTATTGATTAAAAGCACACGTTTGCACTAACATGTCCCTAGTGAGAGACAGCGGGACAAACCACGACACAGAGAGAGAGAGAGAGAGAGAAAGAGAACGAAAAACCCATTAGATTTACAAGCAAGAAAATGCAAATACAGCTAAAGAGAGAGTGAAGCAGGAGGAAAGAATTTGTGCGTGGGTGTTTCTGTGAGACGGCTCGTCGGACATTTCCACCCGAATGACTCACGCTTTCTGTCCACACACAAACCACCTCCAGGGAAATCTGTTTTTTTCCAGACTCTTCTACAAACAGCACTCCCTCCTGTTTGACAGTGTGAGCTCACCGACGTGTCGCCTGAGACATCGATAATGTTCCACATTGTATTTACCGTTCGTCAAGAGACGATAATCGGCATCTGTTACTCCTCCTTTAACAAACTCATGCGCTGAGCTGTGAATCAAAAGCAGCTTTGCTTCTCTTATCGTGTTGCCTTGTGAACGGAGCCCTTAATGCAAAACGCTGTAGTAAAACCGCCATTTTTGTGCCTGACAGGGGGTGTTTGGTTTCAGATAGTTAGATAAGGACTGTTAATAAATGATTATACTCTCAGGGACTTTCACTCAGGGATCAATAAAGTCCATGATTGTGTTTAACATCCTCATTCCTCCAACAGCTCCTCAGTGCTGATCAACAGAAACAGAAAGCCAAAAGCCTGGGAGATCAGTTCTACCATCTAAAAACAGTATTTACGTAATTACAGACAAAAGTCCTGACCTTTCCGATAGAAATTTTGTACGCTTCCTTAATCTTCTGCCTTTGTGCAATCGTACGATGAGCCAGAATGGAGATGATGGCCGCCTCATCGGTGCCTGAAAAAAAAAGAATACAGCACATTACCTAATAGTAATAATTATAATCATACTACAACTAATACTACAACTACTCACTCTCACTCATCTTCTATACCACTTTATCCTGTATTCAGGCTCGCGGGGACCTGGAGCCTAAGGGCACGAGGCAGGGTACACCATGGACAGGGTGTCAATCCATCGCAGGGCACACACACATACATACACACACACTACGGGCAATTTGAGAATGCCAATTAGCCTAAACTGCATATCTTTGGGCTGTGGGAGGAAACCGGAGTACCCGGAGGAAACCCACCAAGCACGGGGAGAACATGCAAACTCCATGCACACAGAG
>JAOVVB010000008.1:22229893-22242585 GCA_028570985.1 Heterobranchus longifilis
AATAATAAGAAGAAAAACCTTGCTACATGCACTGTGTTAAGCTGAGACTTGTTATAGCACTTGCATATCATTGCTCTAATAGTTGGAGTGCTTTAATTATAAATAAAGAAAGAAAGAAAATAAAGAAAATTATATATATATATATATTAAAAAGATATATTTAAAAAAGTTCATTTGTGTAGGCTTAAACATATTTAGGGTGTTTTTACCTCCTCCCTTTTTGTCATTACATTATGTAAATTACATGATGACGTCATTTAATGACTTCTAGGACAGCCAATAGCTACTTTCCTTACTGAGGAGTTGGCAACACTGACTCAGGTTTTATTTTAGTTGACTTGACTTCCGGCTTTAGGACTTTAGAAAGGCATAAGTGTGTGAAGTCTGACTGCAAATGAGTGCCTGTTTCCTCTGTCATGATGTTAAATAGACAAAAATACAGCTTGCAATATTACTGAGAAACCATAAACCATAAACTACTATGTCCTGAAGACTTCTGTGCAGCAGAAAACTTACTATTCTTACAAAGTATTGGCTCTTTAGCCTACTTCATAATGTTATAAATACACAATATTACTGAAAGTATTCAGTCACCTGCCTTCACATGCATATCAACTTGAGTAAAACTAAATTCTTAATCTGTAGGGTTTAATGTGATGTTGGCCCCGCCCCCTTTGCAGCTATAACAGATTCAACTCTTCTGGGAAGGCTTTCCACAAGGTTTCGGAGTGTGTTTATGAGAAAACTTTTGACCATTCTTCCAAAAGTGCAGAGGTCAGACACTGATGTTGGACGAGAAGACCTGGCTCGCAGTCTCTTCTCTAATTCATCCCAAAGGTGTTCTATCGGGTTGAGGTCAGGACTCTCTGCAGGCCAGACAAGTTCTTCCACACCAAACTCGCGCATCCATGTGTTTATGGACTTTGCTTTGTGCACTGGTCTGCAGTCATGTTGGAACAGGAAGGCGTTGTCTCCAAACTGTTCCCGCATAGTTGGGAGCATGAAATGTCTTGATTTGCTGAAGCATTTACTTTCACTGTAGAGTTACTTTCACTGGAAGTATAGGACCGAGCCCAATGACTGATAAACAGACCCACACCACTTCCAACATGACTGCAGTGAAGACATGGATGAGCGACCTCAACCCGATAGAACACTTTCGGGATAAATTGGAGCAGAGACTGCGAGCCAGGCCTCCTCGTCCAACATCTGTGTCTGTCTGACCTCACAAATGTGCTTCTGGAAGAATGGTCAAAAATTCCCATAAACTCACTCCTAAACCTTGTGGAAAGCGTTGAAGCTGTGAAGAGTTGAAGCTGCCATAGCTGCAAAGGGTGGGCCAATATCACATTAAACCCTATGGATTAAGGATTGAAAGTTACTAACGTTCTTATGCATTTGAAGGCAGGCGAGTGAATACCTTTGCCAAAATAGTGTATGTCTCCTTATACAAAAAAAAAAAAGAAGTTTTTTTAATGGATTTCTTTGCTTAAGTGGTATAATAGAACTATTAGTAACTATAACGTAGTGGGCTTTGTCCTCCCTATTGGCTGCCTATTGTGTTGGTGTGTTAGTTATAGTGTTGCTTGTTACAAAAGGGATGAGTTCATGTGTTGCATGATGGCAGGTGTTCACATTGTTGTTGTGTTTGTTTATACCTGCAGTCCAGAGGGCGCCTGTTCTACCACCCACCCGAATGCCATTTATCTTTATGCTTTATTGGTTCTGTGTCTATCTACTATGTTTATTGTTAACTTGAGTTTTACAATGCTTCCTAGTCAAGCTCCCACTGACTAAGTATCAGATTGCTCCCACCCACTGCAGGTGACAGGCTTTAAATTCTACTCGCAAAAATATATTATACTATATGGATGAGCACGTTTAAATAATCATGCTGTAATCAGTTCATCTCTCTGGTTATCTATCTGGTAGTGTTTATCTTTTGCCTAAACAAACTAATATCATCGCCAATGACACACCAGATAAGATTAAAAAGTAAAGCTACAGTAAAGCTTAAGTGAAATGTATTTGTAATATCATGTTTAAAATGCAAGTTAGATACGATACTGCCTTTGTGGAAATTCTACACATATAATATAAAAATTGTCTAAATACATGTAGGATATGAAGATTTCCCAATCTCTGCTTCTAAATCCTTTGTAAAAAATATTGTAAAAATGTGTGAGAACTGTGCAAGCTCACGGAGAAGTTTGCAATAAACTTTGATTTATGCTAGGCAGCCAGGCATACAGTATCAGTACTGAAGGGGCAAATGAGTTATTGATGCAGCAATGAGACAAAGAGGTGGTGGATACAAAAAGGGGAAGGCGATTTCGCCTATGTAAATTGGGGTGGACTCTAAGGAGCCATTTTTCCCCCAGACTTCACTAAATTTTGAACCTCTGTTTTTACATAGCTGATTGGACATAGACCAATCCTTTTATACAAGGATTGAAGGATTGAAAATTTAAACATAGTTCAAATATAGTTAATTAATTCATAAAATTCTACTCCCTACTCAATAAACACCAACTTGGTAAATATGCATGTGCACTTCATGTTACGTACAGCTTTTATTGTCATACATACACATATGTACACTACAACTAAAGTTTGGGTTTCTTTTAAAAAATTCTCATAGTCGGTATCCCAGAACATTTACCAGTCACCATTACCCTACCTGCATGATATATAATCCAAATCAGGGGAACAGGAAAATGCAACACCTTATCTGAACAGTTTGACAGCATAACGTGATAAACACCATTGTCAGACTTCAGCATTAATAAATGACAGGTATGCAACATCTGAAATATGCTCTGTGAAATAGATGCGATTTGGATGTTGTTTGAACACTACTGTAAGTTATATACTCAACAAAACGATGTGAGATATTGTAGTGCAAGCACTGTGGTGAAGCAGAGAAATAACATTATAACATGTAACATATGCATGAGTGATTTGTGTCCTAGAGACATGAAATGCACACACTGTGTGTAGGAAGCTGTTAGTTAAATGGTGCAGATTTCCAGGAGACTTGGGCATAAGACGCGGTATTCCCTGGACAGGGTGCCAATCGATTGCACGGTACGCTCACACACACGCACACAAACACATACTACGGGCAATTATAGGAACGCCAGCTAACCTATTCTGCATGTCTTTGGACTGTGGGAGGAAACCCGAGTACACAGAGGAAACCCACCAGGAACTGGGAGAACATGCAAACTTCACACACACAGACCCGGATGGGAATCAAGTATTCAACTCTGGAGGTGCAAGACCACAGTGCAAATCACTACGCCACTCAAAATGTTTTTCTTTTGCTTTAGGAAGGCCTAGGTTCAATTCCCACCCGATGCGAAATCCCAGCCAATGGATGCACTGCTGGTTCCAAGCCTGGATAAAATGGGACGGTTGCATCAAAAAAGGCACCTGGAATAAAACCTGTGATAGATAGATAAATAGAGTGATAGAGAGATAGATAGATAGATAGATAGATCGATCGATAGATAGATAGATATATGGATTACACTATATTGATCCCGAAGGAACTTTCGAATATCCAGTGGCAAGGATTGTAACATAATAGACAATAAACATGTAGACAATAAACATTTCAAATCATCACTCGTGTATAGTGTAATAAAAAGGAAGAGATAATTATTTAGTTCTATTACTACTAAATAATTAACTTTATTTAGGAGTTTGCATGTTCTCCCCATGCTTGGTGGGTCCAAAAACATGCAGATAAGGCTAATTCCAAGGAAGGAAGTTTTGTCTGCTTTCTCATTACCAGGGATTCCTGAGTGCCCAGGTATCCAATAGAAAATTCTGGCATTGGCAAAATTCAGATTGGATGGCCCAATTGACTGACACTTGACTTGACTGATGTTCTCCCCATGCTTGGTGGGTCCAAAGACATGCAGTCCAAAGACATGCAGATAAGGCTAATTCCCAAGGCGTTCCCAAATTGCCCATAGTGTGTGAATAAGCATGTGAGTGTGTATATGCAGGTATGCCCTGTGATGGATTGGCACCCCATCCAGGATGTACCCCACCACGTGCCCTAAGTCTCCTGCGATAGGCTCCAGGCCGATATAGACGTTCGAGTGAGTGAGTAACGAAATTTACTTTTAAACCGATAATTACTTTATAAACCATTGCAGTGGTAAGAACTGTGTACTACACCAGTCGAATGTACTTGCAACGGCCCTCTGTGACGTCACATTGGCAAACATCAAGTAACTTTTCAATGAAAGGGGAGGGGGGAAAAAATCCAACTACTGCGCGTGCGCACGAGTTTCACACGTCAACTTCGGCGTCCTGGCGACCCGATTGTCTCTGCGCATGCGTACGCGGATAGCGTACTGACAGCTACAATTTGTCGCTGGATTTGCGACACAGGTTTTCCCCCCCTTATAGAAATGATGGAGTCTCTTAATCCTAAAATGATGCTTTAGTTAAAAAATAAAATCAAATAAATATTGCGTGTGCTGATGGAAATCGTCAGCGCTGCACATATCATGTTAGGTTATGTTATGATTTTCTCGGGGTAGCTGAA
Organism: Heterobranchus longifilis; assembly: GCA_028570985.1. Classification (NCBI taxonomy): domain Eukaryota; kingdom Metazoa; phylum Chordata; class Actinopteri; order Siluriformes; family Clariidae; genus Heterobranchus; species Heterobranchus longifilis. The sequence goes on from JAOVVB010000008.1 coordinate 22,234,458, forward strand.
CAGGCTAAGCTAGTAAGATGCTAGTTTAGTTGAGACCAGTGCGTTCTGTAGCGGGTTAGCTTAGCTGGTTTAGATTAGCCCGACTATTTGTTTATTTTTGCTCGTTGTTTTAATGTAACGTGCGTTTATAAGTAATGTCCGTAATGCGTGTTAATATTGTACAGTGATATGGCGGTGTATGGCTGTGTTTAATGTTGCGGTGCTAACTGGCTAACTGCAGCCTGTCATCCGTTAGTGTTAGCATTAACGTTAACATTCGCGCGCTGAATGACCGAAATCACAGTCGAGCTAAAAACATTCGGTGTCTCAGTGTAACAGGAATGATTTAAGGTCGGGAAAGATGTGGTGGTGTTTTTCTCAGGGGTTTATCTGAGTGTCAGTTGCTTTTTCTGGTTTGTTTATAGAGATAGCTAACAACAGATAACTGGGAACAGATGTTTATCAATGCTGTAAGATACAACACCGTGATTTCTATAGGATTATATAACACTATAGACAGAATGTCACCCCGGGCAGCTGAGGCAGTTTCTCATTCCCATTAAAAGAGACTTCAATTCTATAAAAGAAAAAAAAATCTCTCATTAGGGCTCCCAGAACCCCTGTTATTTCATTATTGGATCATTTGTGATAACCCAGTTTGTAAGAAAGCCGTATCTTAAGTCAAGGATCTCAGCATGAAGAAGTTTTTCGATTCTCGGAGGGAGCTGGTTAGTGTCGGTCCTGGTTCTGGAGGTGGAGGAGGATCCGGCGGAGTCGGTGGGAACTTCATCGGAAGGAGCTTCACCATCGGACATCATCAGGTCACCGTGGAGGAGACCCTCGCCGAAGGTCAGCATGATCGTCCAGGGGTGTCACCCGAGCTCATGGTTTAGTGACCGTCTTGTTCAAATCGAAAATCTGATCAGATTGTGAGGAGAAAACTCCACACAAACCAAGTTCTTAACTAAATTTAGGACGTGAAGCATGATTACTCTGAGAGTTGATTAGTTTCCAATAAGACACTTCTGGCATTTTTTTATTTCTTAAAGAAATGATGCACCATGCTTTTAATCAGCTTTGATGTCATTAATAAATTTTAATAAAGTACTCTATCTATCTAGATAGCTATCTGTCCCTCACAAAGCATCTCTTGGGATAATTAGGACACAAAATGCAGCTTTCGGAGAAACTGCAAAGTGCGAACGCCTTTACTGATGGAAAATTTCTGAGCCTTGCGAATCTCTGACACCTGAGACTCTGTACAAGTACATGCCTAGATTTTTATAACTATCTCCTTACAGAATATTTCATCATAATGATAACGTGTTTAAAAAAAATCTAGTCCAGTAGGTGTTACCAGAGAAATGATGATGTATTAAAATGAGTGCATTCATATATAACGCTGTAATTTAGAGTTTGTGGTCAGAGATGCTGTTAGAAAACTAATCAACAGTGGAATGTAACAGGGATTATATTTATTACTATTATTTTAGATTTTTTCTACAGTTTTAAAAAAAACATATAACTTGCTTTTACCACACATGATGCTGCGCCGCCTGACAATCTGTATAGTTTGGATTGACCACATGTAGGATTATAAAAAAAAAACGCCACATTTTCAACAGCTCAAATGCAAATATACATGTAGACCACATGTAAGATTCTAAAAAAAATGGCACATTTTCAACAGCTCAAATGCAAATATTTATGTAGACAAAAAAATTATTTAAAAAAATTATTATAAAGTCTGTGTTGTGCTACAGGACTCGCCACACAAAAGAATCACGATACATTACTGAACGTCTCTATAATTCCCATATCGAATATACACATTTCATATTCAGGTTTCGAAGATGGTATATACAGGATTAAGATGATGTCAGTACTGAAACGAGTTTGTGATTAAATTTTTTATTTTTTTATTTTATTTTTTTTTACCATTCACAGAGTAAAAATTGCCAAGACCCTGTTATTGATTTTATTTTAAAAACACAGCAAGGCAAATATAATAAATCATATTGATCTATTCAGGGCATTTTTACACAATCTGTTTTTTTTCCTTTTCTTTTATACTTTCTGATTACATAGAGTTGGGTTTGAAACTCTGCCTCATTAACACCACATCCTGAGTGAATCTCTGAGTAGCTCAGTGGTTAAGGTGTTAACTACTGATCAGAAAGTCTCAGGTTCAAGTTGCCTTTCTGTTGGGCCATTGAGCAAAGCTCTTAAGTGCTCAAATGTATAATGAGAAAGGTGTCTGCCAAGTGCCGTAATGTAAAATTGCAGAGATATTAAAGCCAAGATTATTTATTTTATTTTATTAACCAATCCCCTTTTAATCCTTCATGTATAACGGCGATACCTAAATAACAACCACAGCATTTTTGATACATCATCTCCACCATGGTCATGTGACATGATATACAAAATACATCTCTTCGCTAAATGCTCTCACATTCTTCTGCTCGTTTTATGATGAGAGGATGATGGCAGTATTTCTCTCTGAATGTATCACATGTATCATTTGTCTCGTTGTAGATGCTCACTGTGAGCCTTGCATTACTACACAGTATAAGGAATAACGTTATTAATGGAACTGTTTTACATCACACCAGCTGAGCAGTGGATTCATCCTGTATGATGAATGATGAAAGGTCACTTAAGGTCACCAGACTCTCTGCTCTTTGTATGTACAGTATATCCGTATTCAACTTTGTCAATCAGAGAAGTAGTCTTGGTACGAGTTACCCCCGTCCTTAAAACGTATGCATAGGCGTAGTAAATCCCTTCACATAACATACAGCTCATTTTACGTTTTGAATTAATGAAAGGGCTTGTTGTAGGGCTTCTGGTTGTGTGAAGTGTGTGTGCTCAGTCATAAAGAGGTCACCTGTTCACAACGGATCTCTCTACACTGTCTGGCCAAAAAAAAAAAAAAAAAAACACTCAAATTTCATTCAGTCACCGTTATCTTTAATTACAGCACACAGTGTGGTGTCCAGTTCATGTTTGAAAATGATTTCAGGGAAGAAAAACTCTATAGATGTGATAACCTGGTTATTGTGTACACTTTATTTTATTGCCACATAACTTTGCTGAGCCCAGACCTGAGCAACTGAAGCAATCCCAGAACATAACACTGCCTCCAGAGGCTTGTACAGTGGACACTATGCATGATGGTGCATCGCTTGATAAGCTAAGGACAATCTGGAATCATCAGACTACATTACCTTTTATTATTGTTCCAAAAGACCAATCTTTATGCCTCCTGTCAAATTCAAGTATTTATTTTCTGATTTTTCTGTTTAGTTCCAATCCTGTGAGCTCTCATCACGTGAGAATTGACGGGTGGCGGTTCAGCACAATCCTTTCAGGTTTTGATAATGTGATAAAGGGTTCTTAACCCAGTTTAAATCTCCTTAGTTGTTTTCTTTGCTTGATGCAGCCCATTATGTTGACCCTTCTGAAATGGCGACTTGTTTTGTCCTGGCTATGTACAGTATATCTATAACGCTAACTATCTGTCAAATAAAGTCACACAATAATATTTCATTAGGCGTTTCACTTAGATTACAGCGCCCATTCGCCATGGTGTGGTTTCGAAAACCTCTTTCAACATCACAGTAATTACTGGCATCCATAGTTTATTTATTTATTTTTGGTTAGAGAGCTTTAATTGGTAAAAGGAGAGTTGAACCACTCTGTAATGTTTCTATGGATTCTGCCGATGCCACAGCCATTTACTGTATGAAGTCAAGGCAGCAAACCTGGCCACCACTAACATCACCACCACTAACCAATCATAAGTGTCTGTCAGCTTATGTATGCAGAATAAGGGTGGAAGATTCCTCCATTACATTGCTCTACACTGCCCTGTGAGGCACAAAATAACCAGCATTTGGCTTCATGTTTCGGAGGAAAGCATGCATTTGCCCCACTCTCACTAAAGGGTAGGTGTCATGTGATAAGGTAGAGCTCATGGGAGACTGGATTGGGTGATTAATTTCGGAAAATCGAAAGATGATGTGCTTTCACAGAGTATAAAAATGACTAGCATGATTGATTTAAAAAAATCTCTGAGATACTCCTGTAAAAATGTGTAAAATCATGTAAATCTTGTCCTGCATGGTTAAAGAGGGCTAATGGTGCATCTGTGAGTGTTTATCACACTGACTATTAACTATTAACTAACTATCCACAGTATATAAATAAAAGGGAGGTTTTGTTTGTATATTGGTCAGAACTCACTCTTTCAATGATATCTTTATGCTTCATACATTGGAGAACCATAAACCCTTCTCAGAAGAATTTTTGTCTGTCTGTATGTTTGTATGTCTGTCCAGCCAGATTTTGTGACAGAATCACACAAAACTGTCTCGACAGAATTTAATGAAACTTTGCGAGTTCTTTGGTATGCGGATGACACAAAAACAACCATCATGCACCTACAAAGCGCCCAAATTCTCACCAAACAGAAACTGTTAAGTAAAAGCGATGTTCTAAACAGTTATGTGCCCGATTTAATAGTCTACTGTAAAATAAGCTACTAATAAGCTACTTGCTCAATGTAAACAAACACCTGCACCATTAGATCTTAATTAGAAAAACTAAACTGAATATTGTTATTGGGATTAGTTCATATTTTCACCACCGAAATAACAGCGTTGAAGTGGTATAAGTGAATTTTAACTTAATTTTTATCTGATTTACGTTTTCGATTTCTCATCTGTGATTCACTCTGTGATGACCGAACAGGGAGTGTATTTGGCTGACGATGAAAGAAGTACAACACTGCGCAAACAAGGCGATACTCAACCTTACAAACATCTATTTCTTTGTGTTAATAAGTTTGACAGAGAGTTCTGCCGTACAGAAAGACAGGCAGACATGTACACAGGCTAACCTGAAATAATAATATCACTGATTATATTAACGCTGATCAGCATATCTTCAGCTTTAACTTAAATTTATTTATTTATTTTTACAAATTCTCAATGAATACTAACGCTAGTTTTGTATATAAAACTATTTCCCTGATGAAGCATCAACTCATCTGTCCTGTAAGCTTTTCTTACCTGCCACATGGTGGTACTGTTGAACTGAATCACAGTGTTTTGATGGCCAATGTGAGAACTTGGAGCATTCTGTCCTAGTGGCCTGAGGGTTGGAAGGACGAATCCAGGGCTTTTATGCGGAGTGACATGGCGTGACTTTGAATGCCACAGAAAAGCTGCACTCCCTGACTCACTGCAGTGGAAAAATAAAGGATTTGTAGTTTGTTTTCTCATCCATCTGTGGTTTCCTGATTCCACAATCAAAACATCTTACTGGAATGAAGACATGTGACTTGACTTAACTGGAGCTCTACCAGCTCTCTATCCAAAAACACTTGGTTTCATAATCAAACAAAGTAATGGTCAGTCAAAGGTTAATATTTTTTCTTTGCTTGTGCCTGCAGGTGGATTCGCCATCGTGTTCTTGGTTCGGACCAGTCAGGGGGTTCGATGTGCGCTGAAGAGAATGTACGTGAATAACGAACATGACCTGCAGGTGTGCCGCCGAGAAATTCAAATCATGGTGAGTGTATTTTCAGCGTACGCTCCAGTGATTGTGAAGGGATGTCAGTATTTGTAAATGATAATATATCACACCTGTCATTTATTTTACAAGACTCACATGACTAACAGTAAGATTGTCTATGAAGTGCAGCGGCTGTAATGTCACACATAATGTGTGTGTGTGTGTGCGCGCAGAGGGATCTCTCAGGCCATAAGAACATCGTGGGCTACGTGGACTCAAGCGTGACGGCTGTAGGAGGCGGTGACGTGTGGGAAGTTCTCATCCTTATGGACGTGTGTAAAGGTAAGCATGATCTGGTGTAAAGCGTTCTGAATAAGGATGCTTTCACACCTGTTAGTCCGGGTGTTGAGTCTGAATCACAGCAAAATTTGGCAAATTTTGGCTCTAAAAATGCTTGTGAAAGTCTTCTGTTCATTAGTCAGAGTTATGGCGATGAAAAAGGCTGAAAAGGGTGTGTGTAGAAATCACTCCAGGACACAGAGCACGTATCTCTTTTATGTCGTCCGCCATGATTATTATTTCTGAACAAATAATTTACTCCTATCACACGTGATGTAAATGTGTGAATTGTTTAGAGTGTACCATCTGTAGAATGATAAAGAAGTTTTACCGCCGCACGTACTTCTAAAGTTTCAAAACTCAATGTGACAGTGAGTTCACGTGTTGAGCAGCTGCGAGCACGTGGGCGCCTGCGGCTTCTAACGCAGACGAGCGGCTTCTAACGCAGACATGCGGCGCTTGGTTTTCAAAACTAATTTACTCTTGCTGTGTTTTGAGACTTATGTAATTAAGCGTGTGTATTGAGTGGGTTTTGAGACATTCGCTAGTTTGGAGTTTGGAGAAAAAGGGTGTCTTTTAACAGAGGATTTTAACACGTGCAGTTTTTGATAAAGTAACGGCATAAAAGTTCATTTCTGTTGCGCCACGTGGACGTTTCCGGCGCTCAATCGTCAAGTGAAAACCAGCCGCTTCTGGTCATTGGCTGATCAACCGGTGCATCTCTGTTATAAATGTAAAAAAAAAAAAAAGAGAAAATCTATTTTGGAGTCGGTGTGGCGATATGTAAATCAGAGGATGCACCCAGATGAGGATGGGTTCCCTATTGAGTCTGGTTCCTCTCAAGGTTTCTTCCTGTTGCCATCTTAGGGAGGTTTTTTCTTGCCACCGTTGCCCTCAAATTGCTCATCAGGGACTATCTGAGCATTTTGCTCTCTCAATTTTTATACACATTTTCATTATTCTGTGAAGCTGCTTTTCACTCATGCAGATGCATGCAGGCTTTAACACCAAAAAAATGTAAGTTTCTATTTGCTGCACCAGTACAAGTGAGCCACACGGGGGCAGTCACATCTCAGACTGGTACTGTTTATCCCATGTTTTCACCATGACCTGTTTTTTATTCTCTTTATACCACATGTATGTTTATAAGTATGTTGTGCAGGAGGAATCCTCTCTGTTTAACTGTTAACAAACACATGCACACACCAGACAATCCTTTGCTGTCTGGTTTCAGTGAAAACTGCAGCTGACAGAATTGTAAACCAGTTGTAGCTTATCTGTATCACGGTTTGACATGTCATGCGTTCTGAGATGCTTTTCTGTTCACTCTGGTTGTTCGATTCAATTCAGTTTTATCCATATAGTGCTTCAAACAATCGTCATTGTCGCAAAACAGCTTTATAGAATCGGAAAAATTATGGAACTAAGTGAGGAAATGTGTATAAACTATAATGATCAGATTGTCCCTGCTGAGCAAACCAGGGCTGATGGTGCAGAGGTGAAAAACTCCCTGAGATCACAACTGAAAGAAACCTTGAGAAGAACTAGATTCAACAGAGAACCCATCCTCATTTGGGTGATATCAAATAGACACCAAATAGATATAGATAGGCTGTGAAGAAAGCTTATTTAAGTTACTGTGTCCTGTCAGCTGTATTGAACCGGTCGCTGTGACGTGTGTCTCCATGTCTTTATGCCTTAAGGTTCCGACTGATGATCGGCTGTTTGGATGAGTTCATGAATGAGAATGTGTGTGGGTGTTCCCAATAAACTGGCCAATGAGTGTATATATTTGTTTCATACTGCGTCCACTGTCTTCATGCAGGATTCTCTGATGCCCTTTTCATTACACTCTTGTCTGACCGTCTGCACGGACCATTACTTTTTTTGGACTTTCCAGAAGTTTCGCTTTAATTCTAAAATCAGCAACTGTTCGAGACAACAGTCACAGGATGAAAGCAATTATGTTATTTTCTTTTGTCTGTGTTTATAAACGTGTCTGGCAGCTTTTCCATCAGCAGAGAAAAGTAAATTCCTGAGGACACGTGCACAACCGAACACGTCTCAGGCTTGAATTCTGACTCTGACGTTGATTTCTAACGACTACTTGATAAAGGAAAACAAAAAGCAATTGAATTCTTTTTTTTTTAACTCTAGAACACCCACCATGCTGCTATGCTAATTGTATTGTGTGTGTGTGTGTGTGTGTGTGTGTGTGTGTGTGTGTGTAGGAGGTCAGGTGGTGAATCTGATGAACCAGCGTCTGCAGACGGGATTCACAGAGACGGAA
>JAOVVB010000008.1:22251453-22265068 GCA_028570985.1 Heterobranchus longifilis
GTATTAAAGTAGGATTGCAGCTGCGGGGTGTGTGTGTGTGTGTGTGTGTGTGCTGTGTGTACTGTGTGTACTGTGTGTGTGTACTGTGTGTACTGTGTGTGTGTACTGTGTGTACTGTGTGTGTGTACTGTGTGTACTGTATATGTGTGTGTGTACTGTATATGTGTGTTTACCAGTGGAATGGGAAGTGTGTGAATCTATGTTTGTGATACCACTGGCCTGGAGGACAGGCATGGGATAGGCATGTGTGTGGGTGTTTGATGCATCAGGCCTGCATACATAGAGCTACACACACATACACTTCAAAGGGTTGAACAGTCAGATGTCTCGTCCTCGGATAAACTTCACATTCATTCTCGATCCATTTACATGCCCACAGTCTCAATTTGATCTAGCGCAATCTGTAAAAAAAAAAACTCCTTATGTGCACTTTAAATTAGAATAAAGAAAATGCTGATGGAGATTAAGGTGACAGTCATGACTTTGTTCCTCCTCCATCTCTTTATGCTCAGCTGAAAGACCTTCTGATATTCTGGGGTTGGATTCAGGTGCTGATTTACTGGCAGTACCAGGTGAGTTCATCATTTTTCATCCAGCCAACCCGAAGCTCGTAAATCTAGAAAACAGAAACTCACTCACTCATGCACACACACACACACGCACATCTCACAATGAGGTATTTCCCCCGTCTGAGTATTTGAAATTGTTGCAATGCATAAGAGGAAAATTAGACAAAACGAGGTGAAATGATGCACAAATGTCTGACCCAGCCCCGAGTCCCACTGCTGTTTTTAATGCACCCTTGTTTACACTCCCTTTGTTGAGTTTATTTAACTTAAAGGGTGCGGTTATTACTTAATCTGCACGAGGGATATTTGTGTCCAGTGGGAGTTGTACAGAGTTTATTGGGCGGTATGCTTTCCCTGGCTGTTAACTAGATGGTAGACAAAAGCTACATGAACCTAGGACAAAGACATTCCATCTCAAACATATCATACATTTCCTGTGTTGGGTGAATTCACACACACACACACACACACTTCATTTCCTTAAGATGTCATTTTAAAATATTATCAAAAAGTTAAATTTGTTTTTTGTAAGGTTAGATTTTCAGTAGGTCAGAAGTTAACATACACTTTGTTGAAATTTAGTGACTCAGAGCCTCAAGTTCAATTCAATTGATTGATCTTGAATCAAACTTTATACGTAGCTTCTCACATAGTTTACTGGAATTTTTGTTCTTTCAACTGGCCAATCAGAAGCCTCAAAAATCATTACATCAAATTCATGAATTCGTCCATACCGCTTATCGATGTTGTTTACTTGGGGTATTTATATGTCTGATTCAGAGAAATTCTGATACGGGGAATTAAAGTAGAAATAAATATGTCTAAAACGTATTGTTTTAAAATGATCTCTGTTATGAATTGCCTTTATTGATATGACATAAGAAATGTTTGGTGACATGATTGTTTGACATCATTAGACTGGGAGTACAGTATGTAAATCTTTGGCCTCAGCTGTAGAAACTATGTAAGATGGTTGTTGAATAACGATCAGATGGTGTTTGGATGAGGCTCGTGGTTAATTAGGTGAGTTTTAGATTATGTTCAGATGGTTGTTGGATGAGGAGTTAAATTGGAGCTTGATGAGGTTAGATGGAAAGTAGATGAAGGCTAGATGAGGGTTAGATGGTTGTTTGATGAAGGTTAGATGGAAAGCAGGCGAAGGTTAAATGTTATTAGATGGGGGGTAGAAGACAGTTTGATGGACGTTTCACAGTTTTTTTTGCCACATCGTGGTGCTGAATGCAGAGTGACAGTCTGTGTGCTTGTCTCCTTTTTTCTTCCCTGTACAGAAAAGCTAATAGAGGGTCTGAAGTCTCCAGATGCATCTCTTATGCTCCCTGACCTCCTGTCAATGTCCGACCCCTTTGGCAGTTCTGTAGAAGACATAAGAGATGGTAATATGCACACACACACACACACACACACACACACACACACACACACACACACACACACACACATACACTTGTGTTACCTCTGACACCAGACAGGGTTTCTTCTGTCCAAATAAAACTTATGCATAATAAATAGTTCTCTCTGTCTCTCTCTCTCTCTCTCTTCCATGAACACACAGGATGTACTGAGGCTTGTGTTGATTCCCTGATTCCTGGACTGGAGGCTCCTCAGGTTCATCCTGTGCAGACTGAAGCAGTGAGGACTGGTAGGACTGGTTCATTAAAAATTATGACTTTTTGGAATATTCAACACAGATGGAACAATGGAGAGATGTTTTCAGCCGTTTTAAATTTGTTAGGAAAAAACAACTAACTCTGATAGTATAGATATTAACGTTTCCCATCATCATTATTCCCTTTCATCTTGAACTTACAAATTGTTTGCTTTTGTTTGTTTGTTTTTGTTTTTATTGAGATGTTTATTAAGTTATTTTTACATGATTCAAAGGAAATTACTGTTACGTTGCTGATTTTTTTTAAGTGAGACAACTGTTGTACAAAAGATTGTGGCAGTAAAGGGAAATGAGAAATGTGTGAGGGATGAGTATAAATGTTGTTGCATTCTACAGCAGACCAGCAACTTTGTGCTTTTGCATTGTGTTGGATAGAACAATATAAAATGCATATTTATTTTTGAACGTCATTTTATTTTTTTACAGAATAATTACATAAACCAAATGTATGTTGTCTTTTATACTGTATGTAAGTGCCCTTGAACACTTCTCTCTCTCTCTCTCTCTCTCTCTCTCTCTCTCTCTCTCTCTTTCCTTCTCTGATATAGATGCTCTGAGTGGAGAAGACTCTCTCCTAGGCAGTCCTTTTTCCTCCGGCCCCGCCCCCTGTCTAGACGAGTTTGCACCTGTGTCAGGAGGATCCGCCCACAGCACGACAGGTGCGATCGCTCATTGCTCACTGATCACGTGTCTGTAGGGTAACCCTCGATGTCGGCTCCACCGTTCCAACATTTCATCAACGTTTTTTTCTGTATTTATCCGTCCAACCCTCGTGTTGCTGTTTTTCTTTTTTTTTTTTTTCTTCTCCAGACTCGACATGCTTGATCTCTGGCTTCGAGCCACCCGGTTCAGACAAAGCGACAGATGACGAGTTTGACCCGATCCCGGTGCTGGTTTCCAAAACGTCTCAAGGTAATGAGTTTAAAATGCCTTTCTTTTAGCACAATATTGTATGAGCACATGGTTTGTGAGATCAAATTAGATCAAAGAAAAACAGCTGCTTTTAATGTAGGCGTGTGTAAGAACTTTGTAATTATTGGAATTCTTTAGATCTTTCTTTACCTCCTGTTCTTTCAGAGTGTCTGGCAAAAAAAAAAAACCAGATTTCTATCACTTGATTAAAGTGCTTTATTACTACAGAACTGTTCTTTAATAATTACCTTTCTCTGCCTTCTTTTCCTTTGTCCTACCTCATTTTTTTATTGCCCTCCTTTCTAACACTAATGCCTGCTAATTCTTTATTTCTTGCATTTTTATAAACTTTTTTTTTTTCGCTCTTGCCTTCGTACTTTCCTTTTCTTATTAACTTTTCTTATCTTTTATCTTATTATTTTCTCTCTTTCTGTTCTCCCCGCTGCCTGTTCCTTTTCTTACTTTACCCCACCCGAATTGCCCCGCCCCCTTCTCTTTAGGCACCTCCCACAGCGCTACTGGTTCTGACTCCAGTTTGCCCAGTTTGGCTTGTTCACTGCTGCTGGTGGATCAGCTCATCGACCTGTAGAGCTCGACGCTCTCTGTCTAAATCTCTTACGTTCTCCCTTCATCCACCCGTCCATTCAGCTAGTCATTATTCCCTCCATCTGTCTAATTGCTTCGCTCCATCCTGCTGCCCTCCTTCTTCTTATTTCATCTCTCCATCACAATCCTCCTCTGAGGCTGCTTTTTTACTCTTTCGTGGTTCATCTCTACTTTATTCGTGTTTCATCCATTCGTTATTCTTTCATCACAAACCTGCTTTATTCATGTGTGTGTGTGTGTGTGTGTGTGTGTGTGAGAGAGAGAGAGAGAGAGAGAGAGACATCTCGACATTATCGATTGATTAAACATTTATATCTTATCATGTCTCAGACTTGCACTGCACTTTATAGTTTCTATTATTTTAATTTTAATTTTATGTAATACTATTTATTATATTTATTTGCATTTTTATTACCTTTATTTCTTTATTTGCTTTTGTTTTCTCATTTTCTTCTTTATTTTTCTTTTTGTCTTATTCCTCCTGTCTCTCTCTCGGTCACTTTTCTGTTTCTTATATTCTCTATTTTTCTTTCTTTTATACTTTTTTCTTTTTCATTCTATATTCTTCATTCTTTGTTTTATTTTCTCTTTCTTGTTTTTTTCTGTCTCATTTATGCGTTTTCTTTCTTTCTGATTTCTCACATTCTTTCTTTTATCATTCATTTTTTTGTTTCTCTTGTTCTTTTATCTTGCTCTTGTTTCTTTTTCCTCTTTAATTCTTCCTTTTTTCCACTCTGTTCATTTTGTTTGTTTTTATTTCTTTCTCTTCTCCCATGCTCATGGACTCATTTCTCCCTGTTTCCTCACCGTACACCCCCTCTTCCCCCTCTGATGTAAATAATGTGTGTGTGTGTGTGTGTGTGTGTGAAGCTGTAAGTGTAAATGAGCAGTGTATCTGCACTGTATGCAGTGATGTGTGTAAAGAGAGTCTTACTGTTGTTACCGTAGTGATATTAGAGATTATTATAGACTTTAACGAGAACTTTCCTGTATGCCTAATTAATAAGATTCTATGTGAATATGAATAGAGCGTTAGTGAATGAGTGAGTGTGAGATATAAACATATGTATATGAGTCATAGATTATTCAGAAGAATTCTTTATATCTTTACGTCATGTGTGTTGAATAGGCTTGGGCCGATAACCGATTATATGAATTATTGCAATATCGTCAGGCGATGTCATGATCGTGGACGCAGTACTGGCTCCTTCGGTAGGCAGCATGCGGAAGGTGAAGGAAGAAAATCCGTCTTCTTGTTTGGGACGAATTAAACGCAGTGTTCAGATCTCCATATTAGGGGCATAATAGCAATATTAGCGAGCCGTGAGGACGTTTCCTCCTCGACTGTAGAAGTATTGACTGAAAGTGTAGACACTCGGTGCACGACACAAATGGAGAGGCAGAATGTTCTGCTCAGATAGTTAATCACCCGGTCAGTTACTCAGTCAGTCTACATTCATCTTAGTCAGTCTCTCAGGTGGTCAGTCACTCAGTCATGCCCTGTTAGACTCAATCAGTTACTCATTCACTGCCAGACAGTTTAGGTCTTTCATTCATTCTGTCAGTTACTTTTCCACTGTCAGTCATAGTCGGTGCAACATTTGCTGTCAGTCTCAAGTCATCCAGTCAGTCAAACAGTTTCAGTCACTGTCACTCAGTCAGTGACTTTCAGTCTCACTCAATCACTCAACCTACAGTCATTTAACCCCCCTGTCTCTGTCAGTCACTCAGTCTAAGTCACCCAATCTCTCAACCTTAGTCAGTCAACTAATCTCTCAGTCTCAGTCGCTGTCAGTCTCAGCCTCAGTCACTCACTTAGTCTCAGTCGGTGACTCTCAGCCTCAGTCACTCATTCAGCCTGCCAGAGACTCTCACTTAACCCCTCCCAGTTACTGAATCTTAGTCACTTTCTGACTCTGTCACTCACTCAGTCAGTAACTGTCAGTCACTCAGTCAACTAATCTCTCCGTCTCTGTCAGGCACTTTCAGTCTCAGTCGGTCAGTGTCAGGCTCACTTGGTCACTCATTCACTCAGTCACACAGTCAGTCAGTTGGAGTCTGTATGTCATTAGGGGCCCGATATGGAGATCTGTAATCCAGCAGTGAACGTGTCGTTCGCCACCAGAGCCAGACGCTGCCCAGCGGAGACGTCCACAGTCATACGCAGAGTCTGAGTTTCCGAACTTAGTATTGTGATGATCTTGCAGAGCCATGATATGAAGTTTAGCAATGATCATGAAATGAAAAAGAAATATTGGAACACGCCTGGTGTCTCTGAGCCCTGTGTATGTATGTGTGTGTGTGTGTGTGTGTGTGTGTGTGTGTGTGTGTGTGTGTGTGTGTGTGTGTGTTTAATGCGAATGTGGAAAAAAATTGTTCGAGTTTCTTGGAGTCTGACGTCTAATTCTGCCGCAATTCCTTGTGTGTGTCTGTGTATGCGCACGTGTGTGTGTGTGTAAGAGAGAGAGGAAGATCTAGACCTATACAAATGTGTGTATTTAATAATGACAAGCTGATGCCTAGAAACACACACGCATCTTAGCATGAATTACTTTTACATTAAGTGCTTGTGACAAAGATTTCAGTCAGAGGTGTGTGTGTGTTTGTTCATATGTGTGTGTGTGTTCTCTTTGAAATGGCAATTCTAAGAGTTGGGTCCAGTATAAACACGTCTGTTAAAAGCACAATCTCTCTTCTTTTCATGTTTTTTCTCCCTTTTGTCTCTTCCTAACTGCCAGAGAGGGCTCGTCTGTGAAACCCTTCTCTTTTCTCTGTTTATTTTTCCGTCCTTATTTATTCCGACTTCCATTCTTTCATAAATTTCTTGATCCTCTTTTGCGAACTATTTTTCTCCCTTCGGCATATTTTCAATTTCACAATTTATCATTTTCATCTTTCTCACCACCTTTCCCCTATATCTCATTCCTTCCCTTCTCTGAATCTTTCTCAGTCCTTTCCCAGCCTTCTTTATCTCCTCATTTAATCTCATCCTTTTCCTTTTTCTCTTTAAAGTGTCATCTGACTCCCCCCCCCATCCTACTTTGCCCTCGATAAACCAGGTGAATGATTTCCCGAGCGATGCTGAACTGTGCACACACAACTTAATCATCGGTCACGCTGCTGATCAGCATTATCGATTCATTAATGTGAATGACCATATTGAGTGTTTGCCTGTTTAAACGGTTTCCCTCTGCTGTAGTGTGCACGGATTATTACTGAACCTGTCACAGTCCACACGCAGGTCCATCCTGATTTAGCGCTCTGTTATAATGATAATTATTTATTTTTACCCCCGATAAAGCCTGAGCTCATATTTCCCTGCCGTGTACAGTCACGTGTAGAAAAAAACGCCGCTAACCCCTATGCAATCTCAGCGTTTCAGCGTAGAACACACCTCTGTCCTTCAGTCGCCTTGCAGCCGCAGTTAAGACTTCTTGTGTGTTTGTGCGGGGATTACCCACAATTCTTTTTATGCGCTCAGATGTTGTTTTTCTTGTTTGTCAGGGTTCGAATTGTCACCGTAGCAAAATCCCGAACCTGTGTGTAAGAGCAGAGACTCCATGTGCACCTTCTATATTTTTGTCTAAAAGAGGTTAAAAAAAGAGAAAAAAAATGAAGAACGCGTGTTCAATAAACATGTACGTGTGAAACGTAAGTGGTCAGTAGTGTTCATTAGTGCAAACATCTCACTTTTCTCTCTCAGCAGCAACAAGGAATGAAACACTACACAACGTCATCTTAATGGTCCCAATGGAACATTTCCCAGTGATTATTGTTTATTTTATTTAACACATACTTTTTATTTGTTTATAGTTATGGTGGTCATAACATGTACTGTAAGTTTTTGCTATTCCTCATGTTGTATTAGTTATAAAGAGTCATTCCTTTAGTAGCCTCTCTTTTTAATCTCTGTATTGAAGTTAATATATAACATGCATCATAAAGTGCTCGTCACTATCGTCCTGAGATTGCGAGTTTGAGTCCAGGTGTTTGCTGCAGCTCTCCGCAGCTGGGAGCACAGAGAGAACAGATTGGCCCTGCCTTTTCAGGTGGAGGAGGGATTGCATACTCGCACTCTCGCATCAATCGTAGCTACACTAGCAAATCATGGGTGTCTTTGAGCTCACGCAATTGGGAAGCGGTGTCCTCTGATGTGTGAAAGATGGTTCAAATAGTTGGCAAGCTTCACATCTGTTAACCTGCGCCCTGTCTTGTGCAAAGAGACCCCAAAGCCCCACATCATGGTAAGATGAAAAAGGGGAGGGGAGATACAGGATGGTGCAGGTTTCTGGTCCTGAACTGGAGGTCGCGGCTGACAGAGGCTAAAGACAAGAAACCAGGAGAGACTGTTGAAGCCTGGTGCTGACCCTTCCTTGGTGGCTCGCTCCGTGTGGGAGAATATCCAGCACGGACGGACTGGAAACGCACAGAGACAGAACAGTCGTAACTCTCGTCCATACCGATGTGTGGCTGGCGGATATCCAAGGATAGCGGGCCTTGGAGAGCAATACACTGCCAGCCTAAGCGTATCGAGGCGCCCCTCCCCTCCATAACGAGCTGTGGAGCTGGCCATGGTGCTGAAGGGTTTCCTTGGTCTCATTTCCGGTCGAGCGAAAAGCATGAACATGGTAAGAGGCGCTAGCTGTAGGCCCGCTGTCACACGTTTTTACTTTACAGCTGTATAGAGCTGTTACAAAACACTTGGACTGGAGACTCCTTCCATAAATGCAAAACCATCATCTCTCTGAAGAAAACTTTAAATCAACAACAGCATAACCACCATACACCATATCTTAACTTTTCTAGGTATGGTAAAGTGTTAACTGCATAGGCCCACGGCTATACCGAATTTTCTAAACCCATTTCTTTTAAATTATGGAAGCCTCTGGTTTAGAGAGAGCGACTCTGCCCACTCAGAAATATCAAAATACAAGAGGTGATCAACTCAAGACTTAAAACTGATTGACGTTTACAGAAGACTTCAAGTACAGTACAGTGATGAGACTCTTGGCTGCAGTAAATCATACAAATGGAGCAAACTTAAAAAAAAATTTTTTTTTTTAAAAGGCCGTACATCTGTGAATTACGATCCTGGCCAAGGTGTCTCGAAGCTCACTGCAGTCATCCTATGAACATTGAGCGAGTGGAACGCCATATCCTTGAAAAACTTGTCACCAACATGCAGAAGGGACGCATCGGTCTGTGAGAACTGTACACACAATCATTCATGAACACCACTTGCACATTACTGTTATTGCCACATTCCCCATACAGTCCTGACCCCTCTTCAAGCCATTTCCACATGTTTGGGTCATTAAAGGAATTCCTGGGAGGCCAGGGTTTCAGACGTGAAATACGCGGTCCGATCATGGTGGTCTCCAAGCACTAGTGAAACACTGGGATAAGTGCATTAGTGAAGTATGGGATTATATAGAGAAATAAAGGGAGTTTTTACTTCCATAACTGTGCTCTGTTATCCTGCAAAATCAAATGTTATGGTTTGATTTCAACAGTCCCAAATAAAGGAAAGAGAAACACTGGTGAAAGAAAGACTATTATATCATTAGTGATAACAGGGAAACGTTTCTCAGGCCTTACACAACATTAAGTTTAACTATAAACCATTAAAATGTGCAACTCCTTAGATGGGTTTATTTCCGGATAGCTCCACAGTCTGTCGTGTGTGTGTTTGTGTTTCATACTTAATCAACACCTTATGACCTGTCAGGACCGAGAATACAGCATAGCTGTGGTATAAACTCTTATGCAATATGCCAAAATATTGAACACATATGGTGTAGCAGGAAGTCTCATTGTTCTGTTCATTTATAAGCAATTAAGGAAAAATATGTAGCCATGAAAAAACTGCTATTTTATTTTATAGCAGTGCACCTGCAAGTGCAGACAATAAATCACTAACAGTCCCAAACTCAGAAATTAAAGTAAAAATTGCTTTGGTTCTACTCTGGCTAACAACCTTTGCTTCATCTTCTTCAGGTAAGATTTATTTCTCACTGATTTACAACTATTAATAATTTATTCACCCTCTTACTCATTCTCTATACCACATTATCCTGTACACGGGACTTGAGGGGGACTTGAGACACTAGGCCGGCTTCACATCGAATGGAGTCCTAGTCCGTTTCAGTGGAACCTTGGATTACGAGCATAATTCGTTCCGGAAGCGGGCTCGTATTCCAAAACTTATAAAAACTGACTTATAAATCAAAGTAAATTTTCCTCTAAGAAATAATGGAAACTCAAATTATTCGTTCCACAGCCCAAACAAATAAATACATAAAAATAATTAATACAAAATATAACATAAAAATAAAACAAATAAACCTGCACTTTACCTTTAAAAAAGTAAAAATAAATCCCGACAGATAAGTGTTTCCTTTTATGCGTGCAGGCGCTGTGTATGTGTGTGAAGCAAGGAACACCGTTAATGACGCTCGTGTGAACGCGTACTAACGGAATCACTGCTGTAAAGTAAAACAAACAAATGAACCTGCACTTTACTTTTAAAAAGAATCGCGACAGAGCAGTGTTTCTGTGTAGAGCAGAGTGTGTGTGTGTGTGTGTGGACCACGTAATGGCCACTATGCCATTGTGCCGCCATCTTATTAATCGTCTATTTTGATATAAAATGTTTTATTTTTTTAAAATACATTCTTCTAAGAAGCAGATAAACATTTCAGTGGTAAATTTGAGCTGAAAACATGATAGGAAATTTCGAATTGATTTGTTGAATATAAGAGCATAAAAGTACCTTTTAAGCACCCAAGGACTCTTTACATTGAACATAAAAGGCCGAAAACTCAAAATATCAATTAATAAAAGTATTAAAAGCAAGTCATTAAAAATAGTAGACAATTGAAATAAACAAGGTTAAGTATTGTTTAAAATGAAAATCAGTAAAAGCTGATAATCCTTAGTAAAAGGATTACTAAGTAAAATAGGATTTACTAAGTAAAATAAGTACTAAACACACTACCTAAAAAGGGGAGACAAAAAAGACCCCCCCTCCCAAAAAAAAAAAGTAACGCACTGTAAGATTTAATTCAGTCACCTTTAGATTTAATTACAGGTGGTGTAATCAAATGTGGTGTCCATTTAATCTGTAAAAATAATTTCTCATGCTCCCAAAACCATTCTTTCTGGAATATCCCGTGTCATCAGGGAAGAAAAACTCCATAGATGTGGTAACTTGTTCATTTCAGTACATTCAGGCAGTCAGCTGACTTCATTTTTTGGCCACATAACATTGCTGAGCCTAAACCTGACCGACTGAAGAAGCCCCAGGTCATAATATCAGAGGTTTATACAGTGGCCACAATGCATGATGGGTACATCGCTTCATACGCTTCCCTTCTTACTTTGACGTGCCCATCGCTCTGGAATCAGGAAAATTTGCACTCCTCAAATCACATGACCTTTTTCCATTGCTTCAAAGTCCAATCTTTATACTCCTTAGTAAATAGTAGCTTTTGTATTGATGAGGCAGGCAGCAGTGTTACACCAAGCTTTAAATGTCAGAAAAAATTTAAATGAACACGGTGAGATACTTAGAGCCAATAAAGCTGAATTAAAGGTGTGATGTGTTTGATTATTTTTTATCGTCCAACAACTCTTGCTGCAGAATTATGAATAACCTGTAACTGCTGTAAATGTTTTTTTTTTTTGGGGGGTGCCAAATAAAACATACACAATGGTCAATGCAAGATGTAACTAGAGCGTTGACCAGGACTCAGTGCTCGATTAAGGATTAAGAGAGACAATGGTGCAGCCTTGAGAGATAAAGTTAAACAAATGGTGCTGTCTAAAATTACACCAAAGCTCAAGACACTCGTGCCCTTCAGGACTTCTGGCTGTGGCTCTAGCTTCGTGATTTGGATTCCTGATCTTTTAACAATGGGGCATTTTCTCCTCATCTGCACAGCTTCATGCATGTCTAACAGAATAGTTACGCTTCTATTTTAAACCCACGTTTCAATCAGTGTGTGACTCATATTTGCCAGTTCAGGACTTAGTTCTTCCTTCTCAGGTAATTTAATGCACAGTCTTATTTGGTGGCCGTTAAAACATCAAGATGATGGTATCAACTGCAGGCTCTGTGGAGTCACACCATGTTGAATATCATTCATCTGATTATTACCTGACCTTTTCTTGTTCTATGTGCAGGTGAGCCAATCAGTATGAACGGTTACACACCTGGAGCACCTGAACAAGACCAGGAGAAGGAAGAAGATTTCGCTAGCATTTCGTCTGTGGACGTTTTCTCCCTCGCTCCCTTCCCTTCCAGGCAACAAGATGTTTTCCTTCAGGCTCCGTTTGGGCCTCGTAAAAATGTTTCAGTGCTCCAGCCATTTACAGTCAACTATGAGACATCCAGTAAGGGACAGCAGACAATCACAGCGCCTTGTGTCAACTCGCAGGCAGTTACAGGGCACCAGGCTGTCTCTGCTGTCAGGCAGCAAACAGGCAAAGTGCCCCAGGTCACATCTAATGTCCGACAGGAGCCAGTTACAGCACAGCACGTCTTGCCTGGTGGCAATCCCCAGCCGCGTGACACAGCGCACCGTGTCTTGTCCAGTGTGGGACAGCAGCCAATCACAGCGCACCGTGTCGTGTCCAGTGTGGGACAGCAAGCTGCGGTTGGCTCTGTCTCTGTTGGGCCACTTTATTCCTGGACTTTAGATGTCAGAACAACATTTCAGCCCAAGTGTCATCAGGAGAAGCCTTAACGTTGTACACACACAAACACACAACACGTGTTTAACAAAGAATTGCAGTAGTAAAGGCCTATTTAGAGCGAACACCATGCAACTAAATTAGTATCTGTTTCACAGAGATGGCACCAGCTGAGCGTCAGGTTCTCTCCGAAGTGAGTTTCAGCATTGTTCAGTGTGTCAGGATATACAGTATATGACCTGGTTAACAGGCACATTTTAAACGGTGTGAACTGTTCAACAGGGGCATTGTTTAAAGTTTTATCCTGCAAAAAAAAATTAAAAAATCATGTTTGGTCATAAACGTGAATAATGGGGAAGTGATTATTGACAAACAGAACCACACAATTCAGGCACAACGTTATCTCAGAAATGTGTGGAACTGTAGGAGGACTCAACTAGCCGCCTCCTCTGTGCAGCACTTTATTTCCTCTATACATCTAACATAATGCTCCAAGGTATGAAGTAGTAAAGCAATTTTAGACCTAGCACCTCCGTATATTACTTATGTTTTTACGTTAGTAAATTATGACTTATCCATATAACCACAACAGTATTTAGACATATATACTCAACACGTAAACGAAGGAGAATGTGAATTAAGCATATAGAACTCAAAATGCTAATTAGAATGTAAAACTGTTTCATTTTTCTTTACATCTTAATTCATAAACTGCCTGTGATACCATACATCAATGCAAAATCATAGGCATCTTCATTTCTGATTATAAATCTAGCTCTTTGGAGACATTCCCCTGGCCCCACCCCTCAGCTCTTCAGAGACATTCCCCCTGTCCCACCCCTCCTGCTACCCTCCTGGCTCCTTGGTTCTAACCAGTTAACTGTCCCCTCTCCCCTCTTTTCCCCCCACTCTCCTCCACTCTTCCGTCATGCCTCTCTCCCCTCCCTCTTTCTCTCTCTCTCCTCCTATTCCTCTTTTGCTGTTTCTCTGGCTGGCTCACATGGGCTCTCGCAGGAGAGTTTGGGGAGGTGTGTCGCGGTCGCCTCAAGCTGCCTGGGCGCCGGGAGATCATCGTAGCCATCAAGACTCTCAAGGTGGGCTACACTGACCGCCAGAGGCGAGACTTCCTGTCTGAGGCTTCCATCAT
>JAOVVB010000008.1:22311483-22335274 GCA_028570985.1 Heterobranchus longifilis
CAATGTAGAAAGAAATAAAAATCAGGAACCATCATGGAGTTAGAAAGTGACCCCAAACTTTTGAACGGTAGTGTACAGTCACATATTGGCCGAACTATTGTGGTAATTTTAGTGCTGTGAAGTCAGTGACTCATAGTGGTGGGACACGAAAGAGCATAGAAAGAAAATGAGCAATGCTCCTAATTAGAACAGAGATGTTTCCTTCTTCATCACAGCAGAAGTTTCGTTGTTTCTGGGTTTTTTTTTTTTTTGGGTTCCTTGGTAACTGTGTACACAGGTTCAGGCATACAGTGTGGTTAAATTCACTTCCTGTTCAAGCATACTCTGAAAGCTCTGTTAGAGGTTTCCTCCCCCATGCCTGTCTTTGAATTTCCTTTTGTTTTCTAACATTCAACAACCATGGGGTCCTCGAAGCGGATAACTGAGGATCTGTCAAAGAGGGTGTTAATAAATACTTATTTAGTACGGTGGCTAAACTTTTATGCGTCAATCACTTTTTTTCTTTATTTTTTAAAAGTTAAGGAAATATAAAGAACATATACATCAATATTTCTAAAAATGTCTTTTTAATAGTTATTTTGAAACTGAAAATTCAACAAAATATATAATTTGTCTAGGAGTTCCCAAACTTTTGCATATAACTGTTTGTTTACCTAAAAAGGGGCTAATTTTGTGTTTGTGTGTGTGTATGTATATGCGTGTGTGCATGGTTTAGGTTCAAAACAATGAACGTGGTATATTAGCAGCAGCTAAAGTTATAGGTGTTCACGGTGAGGATCAGGTGCAGGATTACATCACTGAAATCAACATCCTGGCTACCTGTCGCCATGGCAACATCATCACCCTGCTAGACGCCATCTATTTTGAAGGATGGTTATGGGTAAAAACTCCTATCATCTATCTATCTATCTATCTATCTATCTATCTATCTATCTATCTATCATCAATCAATCATGTCTTATCAACTGTGCTCTCTGTGTGCAGATCATCATTGAGTTTTGTCCTGGCGGAGCGCTGGATGACATCATGTTGGGTGGGTGTGACCTGACCCTAATGATCCTCTAAATGCCCTCATTTTTCTAAATGATCCAATTATATGGACATGTTTTTGTGTGTGTGCAGAGCTGGAGCGTGGTCTCTCAGAGCAGCAGATCAGTGAGGTGTGTTTCCAAACCCTGCAGGCTCTGTCTTACCTGCATCAGCACCACATCATCCACCGAGACCTGAAAGCCGGAAACATTCTGCTCACTATGGAGGGCAACATCAAACTTGGTATACACAAACATACATACATACACACACACACATACACACACACACACACACACACACACACACACACACGCACGCGTGCACTGATCAGCCATAACATTATGACCCCCAATAATATCGAGTAGGTCCCCACTTTGCTACCAAAACAGTAATGTGTTCTGACACCTTTCTATAAGAACCAGCATTAACCTTTTCCTTACGCTCCTATTGGACCAAACATCATTGGATCACGTTTGGTAGGTCCTGACCAGTGCAGACCAAGAACATCTCACAAGAGCTGCAGTTTTGGAGTTGCTCTGGCCCAGTTGTCTAGCCATGACAATTTGGCCCGTCTCACAGTAACTACATTTTTAATATCTTGTTACAATGGTGGCTGGAAGTGGGTGGGATATATTAGGCAGCAAGTGAACTTTTTTCCTAAAGTTGATGTGTTGGAAGCAGAAAATATGGCCACTTGTAAGGATTTGAGTGACTTTGACAAGGTCCAATTTGTGATGGCTAGATGACTGGGTCAGAAAAAACTCCAAAACTGCAACTGTTGTGGGATGTTCCTGGTCTGCGCTGGTCAGGACTTACTAAGTGATTCAAGGAAGAGAAACCGGTGAACTGCTGACAGGGTCATGAGTGGCCATGGCCTAATGATGCCCATGAGGAGCAAAGGCTGGCCCGTGTAGTCTGATCCAATATAAGCACTAGTGTACATCAAATTGATGAAAGGGTTAAGCTGGTTGTGATAGAAAGGCGTCAGAACACACAGAGTCATCTGTCATGGTTGCAAAAGAGTGGACCCACTCAATAATAGGCAGGTGGTCATAATGTTACAGCTAATCAGTGTATACACATCACATACACATTTTTAAAAAAAAATGTGTATGTTTAGTTGTTCCCATGCTCTGTGTTTGTAGCTGACTTTGGAGTTTCAGCAAAAAATGACTACACCCTCCAGAGACGATCGACTTTCATCGGGACACCATATTGGTGAGCACTTTTTATTCATATCTTTATTGTAGAGTACAGGTCAAGTGCACAAACTGTACTTAAAGTGTTTCCTGCTAAAATGTAATTAATAAAAATAATCTTCTGCATTAAGGTGTTAAACAATAAGTTTCTCTGCAAAAGAGAGATTTTTTTTAAACAACGTGCAACAGTACGTATTAAGACATCAGCGTCAACAGCCAATTTTACATTTTAATTTAAAACATTCAGTTGTAAATATATGTGGACTAAAGTTTTATTTGACTCATTAATATCTCTGTACTGTGATAAAACTTTACTGGAAATCCTGTTGAACCTATATGATAATTAGTGCAGAATACAATATTTACAGTATCAAGGTATTAATTATATAATCACTAGTCCTGGTTGTGTAACAGTAATGATAACAAAGTGTATATGTATGTATGAATGTGTATTCCAGGATGGCACCAGAGGTGATCATGTGTGAGACATCAAAGGAGAATGCGTACTCATATAAATCTGATATCTGGTCTCTGGGCATCACGCTGATTGAGGCAGCTGAGATGGAGCCTCCACACCACAATCTGAACCCCATGAGAGTGCTGCTGAAGATTACCAAGTCTCCTCCACCCACACTGACCCATCCTCGCATATGGTGAACCTTTTCATCCATCTGTCCATTCCTACACTCATACCCACTAACCAACACTCAAATCTGGTGGATCTATCTATTCATCTGTCCATTTCTACACTCACTTATCCAACACTTGGATTTGGTTGATCTGTTCACCAATCTTTTCCTTTAATCATCCTTTCTCTCCATCTATCTATTTATTCATTCCTCTAACCGCATTGTCATGTATTCAACTATGGGCAATCTGTTTATCCATCTTGCCATATTTCCACCCATTCTGTCCAACAATAACTATCACCTATCCATTCATACCTTTAACCATGCATTTATCACCCATCCACCTACCCACAAAGTCCAACATACACCAGTTGTAAATCTATCTAGCCATCATCCAAGTTCAACTTGTGTCAATGGTAATCCTGTATATCCATCCACTCAACCACGTTCTCCATTTAAACAGGAATTCTGTCTCAATTTTTACCCAAACTTGCTCATCCATCTGTCCATCCATTAATTTGTCTAAACATCCATTGTTTTTTACTCTAACTGTGCATAAAAAATCTTAAATCTGTCTGTTTATAGACCATCCATGCATTTATCATTCCAAGGTTTCTGTCCAACACAAATCAATGTTCATTTTGTCCATCCATTATTCATCTGCTCAATGTCCAACGCATGCCTATTTTGAATCTGTATATCCATCTATTTACCCACAATGCCTATTTAACCAATGTTTCTGTCGTTGACTTCAGCCATAGTGAACTAGGCCATGTATCCATCCCTCCATCCATCCAGTTTGTCCATCAAACCCACTACCCACAATATCCAACACATGTCTATGGTGAAGCAGTCACCCATGCTACCCATTGAAACAATTTCTCCGATTTTACTTATATTGAACCTGTCCATCATCCCTTCTCTCCAACCTGCTATCCATCCATCCGTCCATTTGTTCATTTATTTACTCACTCACCCAAAATGTGGATCTTCTCCTGGAACTGAAATCTGACTTTTTTTGTTTATATTGTTGATGGAGATGAATATACAACACAGAGAAGCTCGATAATAAATGCTCTTTTCCTCTTTTCGCTGTGTTTTTCTTTCACCAGGTCAAACCATTTTCACGATTTCCTTAAGAGGACGCTACAGAAAACCCCCGAGTCACGATGGGGAGCACAGCAACTCCTCGCTCACCCATTCTCATACGCTGGCCGGAACGGACAATCCCTCAAGGAGCTTATTGCTGAGGCTAAAGCAGAGGTCACTGAGGTGATAGAGGCAGAGGTACAATTACTAAAGTGAAATCACTACAAAACTAGGACCAGAAATATCTTCACTACTCCTTCTGGATATTAAATTGTAACCATATTATATTTATTGCTTGATAAACAAACATTGTTTAAATGTCTCATTGGCAAGTCTGATTGGTCTGAAGCTGTTTATTTATTGTCCAGCAGGTTTAACAGTAAATTCTAGCTAGAAGGCAAATAACAGCTGTATATTATTCTCAGATAATAGCTTAATTATTTACAATAATTTATATTTCTAAAGAAAAGCATGCCTAAATTTAACAAGGAAAAGCATCAAACAGTTAATATGCCTACTTTGTGTAAGGTGGTGTTTATTTTTTGCATAAGTTTCCAATCAGATGAGAAATGTTCCATGAGAAAGCCGTCAAGATACAGTATAGTTTGAGCTTTGTCTTATCAGTAACATGACATTCTTATAAAGTTAGAAAGAGAGGAAAGAGAGCGGCTGGTAAAGGAAATGACTGTTTATAGCTGACATAACAAGAGATAACAGAACCCAACTTGTTCTGAGGACTTCTACATTTCTAAATATAACTATAAACTGATATAAACATTTGATGTAAAATCGGCAGATTGATGTGTGAGATATTAACCACTTTAAAGCATGCTGTTATAGAAATATATTAACTGACTATAGAATTCTAGCTCATATATTAAGTCAGAGTTGCATTATATACAATGGAAATTTGTAGAATGTTTACTACATAAACGTTCACATCTGAGTCAGATCATTACAGTCAGAGGACTCACATTCAACATGACTGGTCCAACTTCCAAGGCTTCTTCTCAAAGATGAGAATTTTTTAAAAACATCCACAATAACAATATTTTATATTACGAATACAAATACAGTATACTAGTAGGTTATTAGTACTTGGTTGTCTTGTGCTGAACATTAATTGTTGTCTTTGTCTTCTATAAGTCTCTCTCAGATCTGCATTCGTCTGCGGATGAACCGTCAACCCTTACCGAAGCAGCAGTAATTCAGGATCAGTCTAAAACTCCAGAGCCAGAAATCCCTCTGACACCCACATGTGAAGAACCTCCTGAGATTCCTACTAATCCTGAGTCAAACAAAATCCCCAAAGTGACACGTCGGGCATCTGGTGCCTTAGATAAGGCTCAGAAAAGAGTCAGGCGTCTATCTGTTCCGGGAAACTTGCTATCATTTCTGAGTCGACGTAAATCGGGTATCTGGTCTGATGATATGAAAAATCTGGGGAATCAGGAACAACATGAAGCCATTGTCAGCAACGGTGAAGCAGCATCAAGTCCAGCGACAAGTCCACAAGAAACAGAGGAGAAAAGGACGGAAAACGAGGACAAACACGAGGAGCCAAGAGATGGACCTCCTCAGAGCCAGGAAAAACCTAATGAAGTAACAGAAGAGAAGCCCATAGAGCCAGAGAGTGACATGGAGAGCAAGGACATCGATGCAAAAAGTTGCAAAGATGCAGAAATTCAACAGGAAGAGGATTTATCTACACAGGAAACACTACAGGATCAAGAAGTCAAGAATAGTCCAAATGCTGAACAATCTAAAGATGAGCAAACTTTCTGGCGATGTCTTGGTGAACCGGTAGAAAAAGACAATAATCTTGGAGTAGCTGATTTGCAAAATGTTCCGATTGACACGTTATGTTTGGAAACCTTGCACTTTAACAGGAAGCATGTAACTAAAGAGAGATGTTTGCTTGATTATCTGGATTTAGCTGGAGCTTCTAAATTCCGGACAACAACAACAGTGGAGTTAATCAGAAAGCCAGTTGTGGAACTGTGTGTTACTGGTTCTGGGGAAAAGACAAGCGAGGACGAGACACACACAGTTGTGGAGTTCTGTGTTCCTGGTTCTGGGGATAAGACAAGCGAGGACGAGACACACACAGTTGTGGACCTTTGTGTTCCTGGTTCTGGGGAAAAGACAAGCGAGGACGAGACAGGGAGTGTAATGCAGGAGGATTTGAAAGAGGATGGAGAAGGACAAGATGATGCTAAAGATGAGGAGGGAGTTAAGATAGCTGAGGATGGAGGAAAAAATGAAGTAGAGGTAGATGTTAGGGAAAAAGAAACAGAAGATGTAGAAACAGTGAAGGATGCTGAGAATGCTGAAAAACCAGAGCTTACAGCTGATTTAAATGAAGACGAAACGCCACAAGATGAAAATCAGCAAGAATCAGAACTGAAAGAAGAAACCCAGCAAGATGAACCATCTAAAATTGAACCGAGGAAAGAAGATTCACCGGAAGAGAAGGAGTCCAGACATGAAGAAAGCCTCGAGGAGATCCAGAGTGTGGAGAACAGACATGAGAATGAGGAGGTAAAAACTGACCAATCAGCTAAACCTAGGAATCTCACAGAGCCTGATATTCAAAACGAATCACCTGCAAATGACTCAGCAGAAACATCAGACATTCAAACTGACGTTTCAAAATCTAATGATATCCAGCGAGCGGAAGTGAGCTCAGAAAAGACCAATGGTGTTCCTTTAGACAATAAGGTTACCAAAACCACCAAGCAGGTTAGCTTTGCACATGAGCCCGAGCAAGTGGAATTGAGCGAAAAGTCGCACAGCATCCTGAACGGCAACTCGAACACGGAAGCACCTGACGCAGAGTCAAATGGTTCGCTACATCATAATGATGAGTCAGCGAGTTCAGCAAAAAATGAAACGGTGAGTTATGCGGGGAAGAGTTTCCTTTCAACACAACACAGTATTTCTGACACTGTGCTGTGATTAGTTGTGCAAGTTCCTTATTTGTCATCTTTCATACCAGATCACACCTTTTAAAAGATCTTATAAGTGATTGGTTTTCTCTGATTCTTACTTTCTTATGTAATCTTTTTGTCTTTTTCCTGCCTTTCGCAAAGTTCTTTCAGTGTACCAACTGCAATTATTGTAATAACCATTATACACCTAGTTTGTTGAACAATAATGAGGATTGGGATAGAGGTTTGCATTGGCTGTGGAAAATCCTGATTGTCCAGTCTAATGACTGTGAGCTTTTTCGTTAGTTAGAATACTGTCTGTTGTGCTTTGAATGGGTAAATTAATAATAGCTTTGATGTTTTTATGTAGTAATGACTATGAAAGTTTGACTGGCTGGTGTAAGGTGTAAGGTTAATTGGCCCACATGATTGCCATTGTATGCCAGTGTAAGGATTGTGAAGTTTTAAATGGATGATGCAGTTATGACTATGAAATTGTGACTGGTTGGTATATGGATTGTAAAATTTGACTGGATTGTAGACTTAAAACCAGCCATGATACATGAAGTATGAGTGGCATCCGAGGCTGACTGTCAGTCCTTATGTCTTCTATAAAAAAGAGACAGCTGATGTCCAGTACTTAACAAGTCCAATCTTATCATAACCTAATATGGACACCGATCAGCCATAACATTATAGCCACCCACCTACTATTGAGTTTTGCTACCAAAACAGTGATGGCCTGTGTGTTTGAGACCTTTCTATTGGAACCAGCATTAAACATTTCCTCAATTTGAGCTACAGTAGCTCTTCTATTGGATCAGATTACATGGGCCAGCCTTCGCTCCCCATGTGCATCCGTAAGCCTTGGCCACCAATGACCCTGTCCCAAGTTCACCAGTTTTCCTTCTTTGGATCATTTTTGGCATGTCCTGACCACTGCAGCTTGGGAACATCCCACAAGAGCTGCAGTTTTGGAGTTGCTGTACTGCAGACGTCTAGCCATTATAATTTGGTCATTTTCAATATCTCGTTACAATGGCATGGTTTGAATAACTTTGACAAGGGCCAATTTGTCGTGAGTGTTGAGAAGATCAATGATGGTTGTGATAGAAAGGACAAGCACATTGTATTAACAGTGCATCACTGTTATGGTGGCGGGGGCTGCTCAATATTAGCCAGGTAATTATAATGTTATGGATGATTGGTGTACATTACTAACAGTATCAAAACACTTTTTTTGTTCTGCCTAATGGTCCTTCTTTCAACCAATCAGAAAACACCCTACTGTATTCATTAATGAAAGATATAAATCTGTATCAACACATTCTGGTTGTAAATTAAAATTTAAGCACTACTGTAACTCACTCTTTTGTTGTTTACCTGAAGAATTTACCTCCAGGCCGAAAAACCGTGAAGAAAACACGGAAATTTATGGTGGATGGCCGTGAGGTGAGCGTCACCACGTCAAAAGTGATCAGCGAGAGAAATGATAAAGAAGAGCAGATGCGCTCAATCAGGTATTTTCACTTTAAATGTAATAAGAAGTGAGTCAAGTGAGTAAGTAAATATTAATAACTAATTGAACTAAGTTGTGTGTGTTTGTATAGTTCTGTGTACTTGCTGGAAAGTGTGTATAAACACACAGTAACCGTGAATCTAAAAATGAAAATTTGTGTGAAGAAAAGGAAAAGTCTATCCACCACCCAGTGTGTGTACATAAAAATAAACACACTTTGTGCGTGCGTGTGTGTGTGCTTGTGTGTGTGTGAGCAGGAGGCAAGAGTTGCATGCTCTGAAACTGCTGCAGCGAGAGGAGCAACGAGAGTTTACACAGCTGGAACAGAAACTGCAGCAACAGAGAGAGATGATGTTCCGCCATATTGAACAGGAAATGACTGTAAGTCAAAACACAAACACATGTAAATACCCATCAAAACACATATGCACGTATATACATGTGCAAACACACAAGCACACACCATACACAACACAGACACACACACCAGACATGTACCATACACAAATCAAGAGTGCACAAAAACTTGTTTTTCATCCATCCATCCATCCATCCATC
Organism: Heterobranchus longifilis; assembly: GCA_028570985.1. Taxonomy (NCBI): domain Eukaryota; kingdom Metazoa; phylum Chordata; class Actinopteri; order Siluriformes; family Clariidae; genus Heterobranchus; species Heterobranchus longifilis. Next base: position 22,320,440 of record JAOVVB010000008.1, read on the forward strand.
CATCCATCCAGCCATCTCTTTGTGTCACCCTCTAAAGAGTAAGAAACAGTACTATGATAGTGAACTGCAGCGTCTGGAAAAACAGTATGAACAGCAGAGCCAAAAAATGGAGACTGAGCACACGGCACGTCTCCGAGAGGAAGCACGGCGTCTTAAATCTCAGCAAGAGAAAGAGCTCCGAGGGCTTAAGATGGACCCTAAAGAGGTAACAAATCACTTCATATAAGATAAACAGATGGACTATTGTCTGGGCAGAATGTTTGTTAGTCTATGTGTGCTGAAACTGTAATAGAACTGGGATATGGCACCATGTGTTATATGCTAAGAGAATATTTTATACACTTCCAGAAGAGTCATGCAATTGATTGTGAGTGTTGACTCTAAACTAAAAGACATGAAGATTCATTGTGTGATTGGGAAAGTAAGAAAAACTCAAGTTCTTGTTGCTTTCTTCACCAGTGAACAAACAACAGGAATTTATACTGCCAGGCCAAAAAAGGCATCACTTTAGAACTGTCAAATTATTGGCCTATTGTATATCAAGAACCAAAAACAATTAAGGACATCTGAAATTGGGTTAAGAGCTGGCCGACACATTAATAAAACCTAGAAGAATATCACATATGGAGATAACTTAAATGCTTGGTCAAGTTGCATGGTAAAAAAATTACAATAGAAACACAGCTATGTTTAATAGTGAAAGTAAGACCATTTTCACATGCACAACGTTACAAGAACTCACCGCCGTGTGATCATAAGAAAACCACTTGTTAGTGAGACCAATCAACGAAGATTTTGCAAGGGCGCATAAAGATTGGACTTTGGAGCAATGGAAAATAGTCATGTTGTCTGATGAGTCCAGACTGACCCTATTCCAGAGTGATGTGCGCATCAGGGTAAGAAGGGAAGAGCATGAAGTGATGCAGTGCCCACTGTACAAACCTCTGGAGACAGTGTTGTGATCTGTGGTTGTTTCAGTTGTTCAAGTCTTGGCTCAGCAACGTTATTTGGCAATAAAATGAAGTCAGCTGATGACCTGAATGGACAAAAGGAATCTTATTTACACATAAATTCACCACCACCACATTGTGCACTGTAATCAAACCTGAGAGCGGTCAGTAAAATCTTAGAGTATGTGTCTCATTTTATTTGTTTAGTTAGTTAGTTAGTTAGTTTTTGGCTGGCCAGTGTATAAGAAGGTGAAGTTTCAAGTGTGGTCTTTCATCCAATCTTTGCAGTTCCAGTGGCACTAAACTCTATATTTGCTTCATATTTGTTTTCATCCAGTCTCTGCCCCTGTCCTCTCACTGTTTCCTGTCAGTCTGCCCCTGTCCAGTCACAAAAAGTATTAGGACTAAAACTATGACAGGGGCAGAGGTGGCTCAAATGGTTAGGGGACTGGATTACTGATCGGAAGGTTGGTGGCTCAAGTCCCAGCACTTGATCAAGGCCCATAGCTCTATCTGCTCCAAGGGGCGCTGTATCCTGGCAGACCCTGCACTCTGATTCCAGCTTCCTAACTGGTATATGCAACAACAAAAAATAAAAAATGACTGTGCTGTGAGTTACATGTGACAAATACCTTAATGTCTTAATCTTAATGAACCAGGAACTGTGAACTATTAATGCTAGCAGTGTTAGCATCACAGTGGAAACCACTGTGAAATAACCAATACTGTATATATGATGACAAAATGAGTAGAGGGTTTACAGATGCAAGACACCAATCGAGGAAAAACAAGGAGTTTAAATGATGGCTAGTAGGAAAACAATATGCATGAACGGTGAAGCAAGAATCGAAACCAAACATACAGTAGATGCCAAAATCAAAGTTCACCAACGTAAAGTGCCTTTAAAGGGCTCCTAACACCTGTGATAAAAGAAGGATTTGTAAGACCAAGTTAGTGCGACTCCATTCAATTAGTGTCATGTAAATGAAATGGTGTTTCATCTAATAGTTGACTTTCTGTTCTCCACAAAGTTCCTTGTTTCAAAGTAGATATGAAAAACAATGTTTGTATTTATCTCAGGAGCAACGTTTCCTGCAGAAGCAGCAGCAGGAGCTGAATGAAGCATTACAGAAAGCTGTACAGGAACACAAGAGGAAAGTGGCTTCCATGGAGTGGGACATCACTGTCAAATCTCAGCAGCTTAAGAGAGGTACATCGGCCACACTGTACACAAGCGCAATAATTATGGTGTATTTACTTTTGAAACAGGAATCCAAGGACCTCAATTTACCTGATCGCACATCTAATTGTGTAAAGGTGTATTAACTACACACAAATACACACAAACTCAATACCACCTTCACCACCAATGAGAAAGATGTTCTAGACAGCAGTCAGACACTGAGGGTAAATGGTTAGCTTTGTAGCAGTAGCTACATTAGCTATTCAGGCAACATGTTCACAAGAGACAAATGGTTTTGATTTCTGAGCAGCAATACTAAAATGATTTTGAGGCAGTAAACCTATGTTTTGGAAATAAAAATAGTTTTAGTTTGTCATGTTTTTAAGACTATAAACGATAATATAAAGACATATCATTGAGTTTTTATGTGGTTGCTTGTGTAGCTAACATGAGCTAACCTGACAGGATTTAATTTTTTTCATGAAAAATTTGAAAGACTGATTCATAAAGTTTCAATTAATCATTAGTATACATCTAATCATTACTGTAAAAACTAGCTACTGTAGATGGGTTAAATGAGGAAATCTGACAAGGTGTGACAAGATATAAATAAATCTTCATAATCATCAGTTTTTACAGCATTTACTGCAGCTACTGTAACATGAGGTAATTAGCTTTGAGGGAATTTCTTTGAGGATATTTAACAATGTACTTGGCTTATATTTTATCTTAAAGAATCACAAAAAATAGACTCTTTAAAAGTAACATTGTTATGCATCTTTTTATAGGAAAAAATTTAATAAATAAAATACATGAATATGATTCACAGTGATATGCAATTTTTCATGAACATTTCCGAAATATTTCTGAAAGGCACATTTAGTCACATAACTCATACTCTTCATAATATTTGAGATAGAAACATGACTGAAGCAGAGTTGTAAAGCAAATGGTATACTATTAGAGAGACATAAAGTGGCACCATCCATCATCCATCCAGAAACCTCTGTAGTCCAACTAGGGACTGTGGAAGCCATTGTATTTATTCCCATTTGTACAACAGTGGTAGGACCTCCAGTCAACATTCACACACTCATTCACACACTACAGGCAATTTGAGAACGCCAGTTAGCCTAATGATGCATATCTTTGAACTGTGGGAGGAAACCCACCAAGCAAGGGGAGAACATGCAAACTCAATGCACAGTCCCAACTTGGGGAATCAAGCCCAAGACCTGGAGGAGCAAGTAAACCACTAAACCACCAGGAAGCAAAGTGCCACCATACACTTTTTTAATTAAAGTAGAGTTCACTTAGAAGAGCAGTTGTGTGCAATGCCACATGTCAAGTATACTGAATAAAGTTGTATTTATGTATCATATTTCATGTGTATGCAAAAATCTAAATTGCTTAACCAAAAACCTCCCTATCTATTTAGAAATGTCACACTCTGTATGGACTAAATGACAAACCCATTTCATATGCCCATGGAGTCAAATGGTCTGCAGACATACCCCTTTTCAGTAGTCATGAGCTGAGGATTGTGTGTGTTTGTTTACCTGCAGCCCGTGAGTCAGTGATCTGGGAACTGGAGCAGCGCCATCTGCAGGAGAAATATCATTTATTTAAGCAGCAAGTGAAGGAGCAGTACTCCTTACAGAGACAGCAGCTCAGCCGGAGACACAGCAAGGTGACTTTTAGATGATCTGAATGGCCTATGTTGAACCACAAAAATGTATTTCTTCTTATTTAATGCTTTTTCTTATTCTTACTGTTTTGCACAGGATGTGGACCGCGTGTCCCGATTCCAGCAGGGCCTAATAGATGAGCAGAAGTCTTCTCAGGCTCAGGAAAGAGCTCAAGTCCAAAGGGCCCAACGTGCCGAAGTCAAAAGTCACCTAAACCGGGTTAGGCAAGATCTGAGGAGGCAGGGGTTGAGCGGGGCTGAGCAGAGACAGAAACTCACACAGGTAACATCATTTCCTGATTTATATGTATAACCCACAGAACCATGTGTGTATTTTTCTATCTGGGTGGCCTCAGTACAATGTCAGTTTGCTTTGTAATTACATACACTGATCAACCACAACATTATCACCACATAACATTACCACATTAACATTGGTATTAATTATACACCAGGAAACTAGTAAAAGGATCATGGGCACATCATGAATTTTAATTGGGCACATCTCATCTCGCAGAAAAGGCAATGTAGCACAAATACCCCACCCAAAACAGTCACTGCTGGCCACGATACAAACACCCAAGAAGACCCATGCACCACAGCCTGTTGCACATGAGGCCTGGCAGGAAAAGAGCCCAAGGCCACTGACTCTGCCTTCAAATGCCCCAGATCCCAATTTGATCAAGTTCTGTACTTGACAAACGAGTCTAATCCAAAGAGGCCCACCCCTGCAACCCACAGCACACCCCTAGACCCAAGGCCAAGGTTCTGGTGCCAGACACCACAACACACCCCCAGAGGCCCTGCAGAGCCACACCCCAAGGAGCCCACCCCAGTGGCATAAGGGGGACCCAAAATCTAGGTGGTTATAATATTAATGTTATGGCTGATTCAGATGTAATGCTATGTCACGCATAGCTGTTTTTAAAAAGCGCTGTCGTTGTTGCCATCTTTCATTTACAACAGAGGAAAATTGGACACGATTTTAAATTTAAATACTGTAGTTTCATTGTGAGTATTCAGAAACTTAAAACCCTTGACTATTTTTGGGACAGTCACCATGCAGTACACAATGTGTCCTTTAACAGGAAACTCAAACAAGCAGCAACTCCTCTCTTGATTTTCAGTTTTAGAATTAGAGAAGCATCCATAAAAACCTACAAGACAAACTCCATAGAACCATATTTAAGCCAATCTTTAGTCTAAACCTGATTTAGATATGTAGTCTAGATATCTTTTATTTCATATCAACCCAAAGACAGTCCAGTCAGCATTTTTTCTTCACCATACGATCAGAGCTGGAGGGTGAAAATTAAAAAAATGAAACAAATAAGAGAGAGAGAGAGAGAGAGAGAGGGAGCTTAGATAGTAGAGAGAGAAAGTTACTAGAGAGCTGAGGTTGTGAAATAGCTCTGAAGGAATTTATCAGAGTTGCTTCACATCTAATCCTCTGTGGAAAGATGGAGTCTTCTTAATCCACTGAGCGATAAGCTGGTGGTTTGATGGATTTCTGGTGAAATAATCAATGGCATCTAGCTAATATAGATATCTAAGTGTTCAGAAGTAACCTGACATATACTCCAGCCTCTGACACCACTGGAGATTGCAGAGCAGGACAAACCTCAAGATATATTTTAAGTATTTTAGACATGATTTAATATTTCAGTAATAGACTCAGAAGCTGAAGAGATTTGGGCAAGAAAGGAATGTGACTTTAATAACACAAGGGGTACCATTATATCTGATGCACCTGTCATCTTTTAATATTTATTAGTCTGCACTGTGCTTCTATGTACAAAGGGTTTTTAATATGGTAATTAATGCAAAAAAGATAAGCTGCATGTTTATGTGCACACTAATGACACAACCATTACACCACAGGGCTAATAAGTGAGAGGTTGTTGATTCATTTTCAATAATAGCAGCTTTGAAAGGAGTCTTGTCTGTATTTAAATCACTACTTTATGTCAATGCTTTACGTTATTGTATATTATAGTAACAGCTCATTCACAGGATTTGATACAGTGGGTGATCTGTGTAAAAAGATCATAAAAATGTGTGATTATTCAGTAAAAAAAACATACAATCATTAATTTATATAAATATAATAATTGAGATATTTACTGAAGGAGTCTTGAGTGTCAGTGCTTTGGAATATTAAATAGGTTTTCTGCCATGGGAAGGGAGACAAAAATGTTTAATGAGAAGGTAGACTGAAAAGTCTCATGAGAAGGTAGACTGAAATGTCTCATGAGAAGGTAGACTGAAATGTCTCATGGGAAAGTAGACAGTAATGTATGTGCATCCTGATATTACCTAACATGACAAGCTGCATGATGTCTTATTCATTTCAAGAGAGAGGACATAGAGCGGCTGGTGAGGGAATGACTGCTTACAACAAAAGTGAGAACAGGAAATGACTTGTATCATGGTCATTGAACAGCATTAAAGATGACTATGATCTGAGAGGCGGCATGGTAGCTTAGTGGTTAGCATTGTTGCCTTGCACCTCCAATTTCCGTGTTCGATTCCCGCCTCGGGTCTGTGTGCATGGAATTTGCATGTTTCCTCCCACAGTCCAAAGGTATGCAGTTTAGGCTAATAGGTGTTCCCAAATTGCCCGTAGTGCGTATGTGTGTATGCCCTGCAATGGATTGACAAGCTGCCTCATGCCCTATGGATAGATCTCCTGGGATAGGCTTAAGCCCCGCCCCCCCAATACAGGATAAAGCGGTATAGACAATGAGTGAGAGAGTATAATCTGGGAAAAGCGCAAGGTTTTACATTTACAGCATTTATCAGACTCCCTTATCAAGTTAGGGGCCTTGCGCAAAGGACCAACAATAGCAGCGTGGTGGTGGGATTTGAACCTGTGTCCTCCTGAGATGTGGATATAGAGTCATAGTCTAATGTAGTACCCACTGAGCTCTCTCTGCTTGTCTTGTTCCTTAATTATTTGATAATTGTAATTATTGACTAAGTGTGGTAAAACGCTTTAGAGTATAATTTCACGGGGAAAAAGATTCCACTTCTGCTTCTACATACTACTTAAGCAAGGGCTATTTTCCAATAACAGCACTCCTAGTGTTGGGTGATATTAAATAAATTTCAAGATAAATTAAACATTTTCCTTTGAGTATGATTAACTAACAATTTCGTTTTGGATGTTGCAAGATTATGTTGGTTAGAGGATCTGAATGTCAGTTTTCAGTTAAGTTCCCAGCCCAAAGCACTCCGGTCATATTTTCATGATTTCACTCGGTCATCCTTACTAGCTTCAGTACGCAATCGTTCTCTGGGAAATATACAAAACTTAGTAATTATTGTTTAGCTTACAATGAAAAACCAAACCATTCCTTTAACATTTGTCAAAAGCTGATTATTTCTTGTAATGTTGTTAACAGTAAAGATGTAAATGTTACTGTATTGTACAACTCCTCATACACACCTGCTTAGTTCCTAATGAGTTACTGAACAGTATTTTAGTGTTTATATCTGGTACTTATTTACATCTTTTTGTACATCTAAACATTTACACCAACATAACCAAACATAGCAAAAAGAGCTTGAAGAAGAAGGTGAAGAAGAAGAGAATTCAGTAACTATAAAAACTCAGAAGTAAAGAAAGAAAAAAAAATTATTTTTTCCAGAAAAATAAAAATAAGGAAAAAAAGAAGGCAAAGATGTGTCTTCTTCTTCCTTAAATGGCGGGTGGCAAAACGAATGTAGACAAATTAAGAGTACTAAGAGATTAATAATAACCCTCCGGTTTCTCATAATAAGAATACTGAAATATATGTACCTGTAATGTGTAGTAAAGGTGTACCCTTACTTGTGCCCTAAGATTGTGACCGTCTTTTTCTCCATCTTTTTAAAAACTTGTCAAACAAACAGGAGGACATACTGTATAACTGTAACTGTTAAGCAATTGTGGATAATCAAAACAAAGTTCTCCCTGAGTAGACCACACTCTGACATCAAACACAGAAGATACAGCGCATGCAGCAAACACTCGTACAACCCATAAAAAAAGCCGAGTTTCTAAACATTTTAACCTTTTTTCATTTTGTCTGTTTTCAATAACCTAAAACACAGTTTGCGTGTGAATGAAAAATCCTTGGCCTTTCTGTTTTTATGGTTGGATCTCCCTGTTTTTTTCTCCCTCTCTATTTCTCCTCCTGCTGGTTTGCTCTATGTGTCTGTCTTACCCTCCTTTCTCTCTCTCTCTCTCTCTCTCTCTCTTAGGTCATGTCGGAGGAGGAGATCAGGCAGAAGCAGGAGTTCAAGACTCTGCAGGAGACTCAGGAGATCCAGTTAAAGGAACTGCAAGATCAGTGCGACTTCAACATCACCGAGCTCCATCAGCTACAAGTAAACACATCAACACACTTATATCAATCTGCACTCATTCACCATCACTCTGTCTGAATTCAACAACTAATTGCTTTTGTACATTTCATTGTATAAAAAGTTTGATTACACTATTGAAGAAATTAAAGGTGCCGTTGCTGAGTTAAAAGAAGATGGGCGCTAACCTGGAGTTTATAAGCTCCTGCTTTTACTAGAAAGATTAGCCTTGTAACTTCTAAGCGAAACCAAAGATCCAGACACTTTAACAACAGACAATGTCTTGAAACCCTGTACAGTTTTTTATCACTTTTAAAATCGGACAAGTTAAAAATTTCTCACGTTATAGATTTGACATACATTACATACACAAGGTGTGTGTTTGTTTTAGAATGAGAAACTGCAGGTTCTGGTGGAGATGGAGAAGAAGAAGATCAAAAGGCTGGAAGATGAGCACACACTAGAACTGAATGAGTGGAGAGATAAACTAGCCTGCAGGAAAGAGGTAAAATCATGCAGTAAATACATTACACTATTAAAACAATAATTAGAAAGCAAATGCTATTTAGAGCAGAGAGTAATATAGTCAGGTAAAGTGTGTTTGTAGACGTGGAACCCCTCCTCACATCTAAGAGAAACACTGAGGAATTTATTTATGTGGGTGTGTATTAATGTCCTGATGGAGACTAAGCGTCCCCACAAGGATAGGAATGTCAGCGAGTTTTGATCTCATGGAAGCTTTCTTTTGTAGCTTTTAAACATTTATAAAAGTTTATATCTTTTCTTTTGGTTACTGAGTATAAAGTCAGGTTAAGACATACTGTACAGTAGCACTAATCAGCTGCATTATTAATTGTGTGTGTGAAGGCACTGGAAGAAGACCTGGCTCGGAAAAAGAGGGAGTATGAGGGAACAAGAAGACGAAGTGAACCAGAAGCCCGATTCGGTCGACGTGCCAGATTCTTCCCAAACCTCAGTTTTAACTGAACAACTCACACTCAGTGTGTACATGTGTTTATGTGTTTACAGATATACTGTATGTTTTAAATGCACTCTCAGCATTGGCAATGTCCTCTTTTATAAACATTGAGCTGCATTTGTCCCTTAATGTCACGAAAGCTAGTGTGCAGTGGGGGTGAGCATTATGTACAACACATACTGTATATAATGCATTATGTTCAGATAGATGGACAGAAGATGGTCAGACAGGGAGACAAAGAAATAGAAAGAGAGACAGACAGATTGACAGAAGTGAGAGATATAAAGCAGTTCTAAAATAAAACAGGCTGGCACACATATAAACAGACATAACGATAGATTGAAAATCTGACAGATAGAGCATAAAAAAGAGAGATACATAAACTAATATAGAATCAGGGACAGACAGAGAGACAGAAACAGACAGATCACCAACAGTAACACATTTATATATAACACTGATTAACATATAAACTATCATTCTCAATATATACTGTTCAAATGTTCAAATATACTGTTCAAAAAATAAAGGGAACATTGAGTCCTGGTTTGCGTTGTAACATACAGTACATACACATCTGAGCCGTGTTCAAGTCAAACTGGGACTAAGTATATATATATATAATATGCTCGATATACAAGAAACATTTTACTTAAAAATGATTACAAAAGAACGTCACATCCATCAGCCCTACTGTACGCTTTAGCACACAAGAGATGACTTTTACTTGTATAATGTAAATTTAGTAAATATTAAATATATGTGTATATAGGTGTGTGTGTGTGTGTGTGTGTGTGTGTGTGTGTGTGTGTGGGATACACTGAATGTAAATAACTCATGTATTTTTCCACAGTTTTTTCGTATTTCTGTTTTCTATTTACATGTACCAAGGCTGCACCATGTACAGTTTAGCAAAAATGTGTTCCTTATTTTTATATCAGCGAAAATGTCAAAATGATATGTGACCATCAATTCTACTTGGAGGCTGACACATGTCTGGAGTCAATTTTGATCAATTTCCATTTTCATTGAATAACTCTCATTGAATAACTCTCAGTGGATCCCAATGGAAAAGGAAAAAATGAATGAAATATATTTTTTAATGTAATGATATACAGCTCAGGTGCTACTATTCTGTCAATAGAAATATCAATCTGAGTCTGGGTTATTATTAATTTTATACCAAGCCAAATCCGTGAAGCAACACTGTTTACACTAGTTTATTTTTATAATACTGGTAGTTAGCTACATGCATAGGCAGAGATTGTGTGTATACATATATATATATTATGGCTGTCAAAATTAATGTCTAAATGCTTTAAATAAATGGGGATTCATTAAAATATTAAAATAAAACACTTTTTTCATTTTAACTGATGAGTTACTGTACATAAAAATTCTCCCCATACAATTGTGGAGAAATGTAGCTATGGAGAATAAACTCGTGGCCACAACATAGTAACTTGTTTCCACATCTTAGTAAGTCATGGCCACAACATACTGTAGTGTCTTACTCCCAGAGTTAGTTGTGGCCACAATATGGTATCTTGTTCTCACAACTTGATAAGTCGTGGTTACAACATACTATCTCATTTCCACACCTTAGTAAGTCATGGCCACAACATAGTATCTCATTTTCACACTTTAGTAAGTCATGGCCATAACATAGTATCTCATTTTCACACCTTAGCAAGTCATAGCCACAACATAGTATCTCATTTCCACACCTTAGTAAGTCATGGCGACAACATACTGTAGTATCTCATTTCCACATCTTAGTAAGTTGTGGCCAAAACATAGTATCTCATTCCCACACCTTAGTAAGTCATGGCCACAACATATTATCTTGTTCCCACACCTTAGTAAGTCGTGGCCACAACATAGTACTTCATTCCCACACCTTAGCCATGGCCAAAGAATATTTTCCCCCAATATCACCAGAAGGGCGTTGTGTATTTCTGTTGTAAAGTCTAACATTTTAACATGTGGCTCTGTGGTAATTGACTCACTTTTGGAGCCAGCCAACTGCACAGTTTTGGCATTAGACTATTTTTTTTTAAAAACCCAAGATTTCCCCTGGGTTGTAAAATGCTTTTCTGTGTTGTAGTACTACTGTTGGCCACCATTCTGTGCTATCTGTACTGATACTGTACATCTGTGCTCAATGTACCTGTTGAGCACAACACTGTAGAATCTGCACAGCGTTCCTGACACTTTCAGATCTTGAAGTTTAGAGAATGCATATTTAATAGTTTTTAGTTGAACACAAAGTTAGTTCATGTGTACACTACATGTTTAAAAAGAGTACATGGAAAATTAGAGCATAACAGTATTGTACGTATAAACCAGCTGATATTTTACTTTTATCAAACTTTGCCATCACAATTTGGCCATTGTCAAAGTCACTCAAATCCTGACACTTGATCATTTTTTCCTGTTTCCAACACATCAACCCCAGAGACAAAAGATTAACTTGTTGCCTAATACTGTATATCCCACCCATTTCCAGGTGCCACTGTATTGAGATATTGTATCTGTAGCTACTGTAACAAGTAGTAGTCACAATGTAGTCACAATGTGATGATTAGACAACTGCAGTGGTCAGGACATACCAAAAATGATCAAAGAAAGGAAAACCGGTGAACTGTTGACAGGGTCATGGGTGGCCAAGGCTCAGTGCTGGACGTGGGGAGCAAAGGTTGGCCAGTGTATTTAAATCCATTGGAAGTGCTAATAAGGCTCAAATTTCTGAAAAAGCTAATGCTGGTTCCAAAAAAGTGTGTCAGAACACACAGTCCATTATTGTTTTGGTGGAAAAAGATGGGACCTACTCATTATTAGGTGGGTGGACATAATATGGTGATGGGTGTATATACAGTACACAATACAATTTCCTCACCCCTTTTTAAAAATCTAATTTTTTAACACAGCAATGTTGAATTCATGTATATTCAACATGATATATTCATGCATGTTATTACATTCATGTATGAATGTAATAAGTAAGAAGATGATTAATTTTCTATAACAGGAGATTTGATTAAAGTGCAACCTATCAAGTTTATATGAATACACTTGAATATATTATCATCCACAGGAAAGCCTTCGGGGGAGAGTACTGTACTTTGCTCTCTGGTTTCTCAGTAAGAAGTTAAATTTTTCTTATCCTTTCTTTTTTTTGCCTTATTAACATTAAAAAGTTAAAATAAAGACACAAGCGAGTGAAAGACTTATTATAGATGCTATAATATAAGTGTACAGTCAACCATTTCAAATGTGCCATGGTATACTTCTCTTTAAACAAATTAAGTCTTGGAAATCTCTAAAATGTGTCTGTTAATGTACTAGCTAAAATAAATAAATTCCTGGACTCTGGCACCCTTGAATTTCTTTGTTTCACTCCTGTTTTAAATGTGCTGTTTCGCTTTGCTTTAAATGCGAGTGAGCTACTGTCTACACAGGCCCCTTTGCAGAAGTGCAATTTTCAAAATGAGAAAGCAGGACTTCCATGAAAATAGTAACCAGGGGTTGAGCAAGAGAAGGGGAAGGCAAATTATTCCACCTGCCCACCTTCTTTTTTTTTTGTTCTTGTGTGTAATGATGTCTTACCAGGCATACCATCATGTTTTCAACACATTTTACAAAGGTAAAAGGAGGAGATTGTTTTCATTTATATTTTGTCATACATACATTACAAGTCAAAAGTTTGACTTGTAATAAACTTTATTTATTACTACACTGTAGAACAATGCTGAAGGCGTCCAAAATATGCAATAATCTCATTTGAACAGTTGATATTGAGATGAGTCTGCTTTATGCCCTGTAAAGCCTTCATAACGGCTGCCAGCTGACCTTTGTGTCCTAAAATAACAACTGACTGTTGTTGTTACTTAAATACCTAATGCCATTTGTGTTATTTCATACTGTAGTTTTAAAAAATATAGTATTGTTCTATAATGTAGTAAACAAATCCAAACCTTTGACTGGTAGTGTAAATTAAAGTCACATTAAATTAACAAATATTGTCAAAAAGTGAGCGTTGTATAAACTGTGCCCTTTAATGGCATATACTGTAGTTAGATTTAACCATCAGGATTTTCTGAAAGACAAGTTAGATAATCTTCTCACTTGTATCATACCTGCTAAAAAGTGAGGTCATTCCCTTTTCCTTATATTTAAAGTTCCACTGCAGTGAGTCAGAATAAACATGTGATAGGTTGGCACATGTTGGCACATGAGGTTGGCAGTGATCTTTAACTGATAATGGCAGTGGTGTAAAGGGTGAAATCATTTCAAGGGGATTTTACACCAGAATGAGATAATCTATGGTAAAGGTTAAAAAGGGATGCACTGATCCCAAACTGATCATAATTATCGGTACTGGAGCTGAAATACGTATCAGGAGTTTTTTTTTTTCTTGGCTTTTGTTTTCTGGTTGTTTGCTTATCCTTTCATGTTGTTTCCGAATTAACATATATTTGTTTGATTGTTTGTACACTCTTTGTCATACTATCATTATAATAATTATATTTTTATCATATAAATATAATAATTCTAAATAAAATAATAAAAATTCTAATAATTATATAATTATAAAAATGTTATTATATATACATAACCTCATCTTGTCATACTATCGTTGGACGCAGGCTACTTTTCTGTGGAAAAGGAAAAAACCCATCACCTGTAAAATAAACAAAAGCATAAAGCAAGGTCATTCTCACAACAACAACAAAAAAAAGACAGGAGTAAAAAAATGATCAAGCTCAATTTGGCACTAATAAGAGAGGGACAGAGTGAAGAAAGCGGAGGAAAGAAAAGGAGGAGGAAAAAGAAAAGCAGTGCAATGTAGTGTAAATTAAAAACTGTGAAAAAAGAGAAAAAATATATAATTCACACATTAACAAAATAAAATAAAATATGAAATATAATAAAATATTACACATGTGCATGTGCTCATAGGTGGTATGGTGGCTTAGTGGTTAGCACTGTTGCCACGCACCTCCAGGGTTGAGGGTTCGATTCCTGCCTCTGGGTCTGCATGCGTGGAGTATGCTTGTTCTCCCCATGCTTGGTGTGTTTCCTCTGGATACTCTGGTTTCCTCCCACAGTCCAAAGACATGCATTTTACTGTAGGTTAATTGGTGTTCCCAAATTGCCCATATTGTGTGAATGTTGATCATAAAATGGGAATAAATACACAGCCTTCACAGTCCCTAGTTGCACTACGGAGGTTCCTAGATGGAGGTTCCTAGATGGCTCGTCAAGAGAACAAATATATTGTTAATTTAAATGTTTGAGGGGGAAAAGGGAACAACAAGGAATACATAATTTACATAATTTACTAACAGGTTTCTCAGAAACCTAAGACCTGACAACTCATAGACATTTCTAATCATGTTGGTGAGCATTCTGAGCTCCTCTTGTAAGTGATGGGTCTTTCATGAACGATTCGTTCTTTTTGAAGGAATCTTTAACGTGACTCAGATGAACGAGTCGTCTCGGAGAGTGATTCGTTCGTTTCTATTGGGCGCGCATGCGCAAAGCATCGCAAAACCTCCGTATGTGTTATACAGGAAACAGAAATGAGTAGTTACCTTTGAGTCTTTTCGGTCCCGAGTTGTTCGTTCTTTTGTCACGTGACTCCCATAGACGCTATGCGGTGCAATAGATTCAAAAGAACGAACGA
>JAOVVB010000008.1:22345516-22356550 GCA_028570985.1 Heterobranchus longifilis
CGCCTTCAGCATTCCTTTACAATGTAGAAAGAAATAAAAATCAGGAACCATCATGGAGTTAGAAAGTGACCCCAAACGTTTGAACGGTAGTGTAGGTTACAGAATATTTAATGCACAGCATTAATAAAATCATGTGTAAGGTCTTAGTGGTGCTAATTTAAAAAATACTGATCTTAACTACATTATTATTAAATGCTTATTTGCAGAGATATTGAGCGGATCACTTTGCCCAGCATCAGAGGCCTGCGCCAGTTCGCCAATGACACAGTGTTGGACCTGTTCTTTTACAACAGTGCCACCTACTGTCAGACCATCGTGGACACAGTAGCCTCAGAGATCAACCAACTATACCGTATCTTTCTCCAAAGAAACCCACAATTCACTGGAGCCATATCAGTGGCCGGACACAGCCTGGGTCGGTAAACCAACCATACACAACTTATTTTACAAAACTACTTATTTTACAAAACTTCTTTACACAGCTTGGGTCTTCAAAGCAACCTTATACAACTTTATACAATCTGAGTCTGTAAAGCAACCATACATACTGTAGCTACTTTCAAGTAGACCATACAAGAATCCTTAACAAAGCCTGTGCCTGTAAATCAACTTTACACAGCTACTTTACACAGCCTGAATTTGTAATTAAACTTTTTATAGCTACTTTGCACAATCTGAGTCTGTAAATCAACTTTATACACCTACTTTACACAGACTGACTCTGTAAATTAATTTTTTACAGCTTTACATAGCTTGGGTCTGTAAATCAACTTTATATAGCCATTTTACACAGCCTGGGTCTGTAAAAAACTTTTTATGTGACCCAGTCTGTGGAAAGTATTTTTTGTGATTCACTGTTTTCTACATAAAATGATTCTACATATTATTTTAATTCAATTCAATTCAATTTTATTTATATATCACCTTTAACAGCGGTCATTGTCTCAAAGCAGCTTCACAAAAAGGAAAAGAAAATTTTAAAAGAAAATTTATGGAAGTGTGTATGTGTGAGACAAATGTGTCTAGATAGTATATAATATTTTACATAGAAAAGAGTAAATCACAAAAAGCACAAAATTTGAATCACAAAAATGTACTTTTATTTAGATGTGTTTCCTCAGATTGGTCACACAGTCTGACTTCAGTTGTCTGATATCACCTAAATGAGGATGGGTTCCTCTCAAGGTTTCTTCCTATTGTCATCTCAGAGAGTTTTTCATGCCTCCGTCGCCCTCAGCTTGCTGAACTGAATTGAATTGAATTGAATTGAATATACCTGTTACATACTGTAGCCCTTGTATGTCGACTTTATATAGATCTATGATGCTTGGCCCCGGTCTGTAAAATAAACTTTATATGTGTACATTACACAGCCTGAGTCTGTAAATCAAATTTATATAACAAATATATAACAAAAAACATGATAACAGTAAAATGTTGCCACCTATTATTTTTGGAACTAGAACTAAAGATCCTTTTCCTCTTAGGTTCATTAATCCTCTTTGACCTCCTGACTAATCAGAAGACAGCAGCAGAGAGCACCAATGCAGCACAGGTTTGTTACATGGTTTCATTATGTTCCTATTATAACACTTATGAAGTGAGGTTTGGCATCGATAGATTAAATGAGCTTGTAAAAATTGGGTCGAATTGGATTTTCTTGTATTTGAATACCTTTTTTTAAATTAATACTGTAAATACAAATAAATTTTCAAATGTGACTGTGGATTAATATCAGCTTTGTGTGAATTTTGTTTGTCGTTTAGAATGGACAGTATAATGAAGACCTGGGCTCTTCCTCTGTGTCAAACTGCACTTCCTGTAAGAACCTAGAAGAGGCACTAATGAGCATCGGCGTGGAGGAACATCTCAAAATCCTACAGAAGGAACAAATTGACATGGAGGCTCTGGTGTGTTTTCTTATTTATATTCAATTCAAATACCCACACACTGTGTATGGGACATATTAATTATGTTCACATGTGGGTCCCAAATAATTGAAGCAGTTACCAAACTGTAATAATACAAGATGCTCCACTTTTTTATTCCTTAATATAAAAGTCTAACACTGATGTGCACTGAAGGTGCATTACATCAGAATAGTTAAAAAAAAAAAGAAGCCAGCTCTCCAAATGTTTTTTCTCAGAAAATTAAAACAGTTTTTATCATCTGCATATTTTACAGGTCATTTTGAAGTAATAAATATAAAGGTAATATACTTGTGCACATTTAATCAAATGAAAGTACAAAGAGGAGCTAAATAATGAGTCAGTAATATTTGGGTTTGTGTTGAATTTATGCATCGATCTGCCATATCATTATGACCACCCACCTACTGTAATACTAAGAAAAGTTTTGGAGTTGCTCTGACCAAGTCATCTGGCCATCACAGTTTGCCCCCTTTCAAATATTAGGCGAGTGGTAATAAGGTTATCACTGATCAGTGTATGTGTTAATGATGTGCTCACATGATGTGTGATAACAGGAAATTCAGGTCGATTTATTCAGTAATACACTCAGCATCTGCATAATATATTGCTGGTTGCTTCAAACTGTTCCAGATGCTCTGCTCCGAGAATGACCTGAGAGATCTTGGAATCCCACTTGGCCCTTGCAAGAAGATTATGAACTGTGTGAAGAAATGGAAGGTATTAAACGCTGCATATCTTTGTGCTTTTAAGATATCGATGTCCTCATGTTAATTATGTTGGCTGTTAAATCAAAGTGTGCTCACTTCCTTATAAAACTGAAAAGAAAATCTCAGGCAGATCAAGACTTGGTGATTGTTTTAGGAGCGGGGCTGGGACACTGGGACAATAGTATATTATAATAATATAGTATATCTATAGCTAGTATGCATTCTGAATTATAGATTATATCTTAAAACCTGATTTAAATGAAAGGGTCAGCCAGAAGTAAAATTTATACGATGCTCTTATGTACACCAACGTATTCAGACAGCCAAGATATGTTTAATATCAGTGTTAGTTGTTTAGTGATGACATACAGACTTGATACAGATGTGGTAATTTCCTATTAACTATAACTATGAACAAAACTCGACCCTGGTTCTAAATTTCAGTTATGTTTTAGGTGCAGCAACTTCTGGTAACTTGATCATAATTAATGGATGGAATTAATTCTAAGTAAATATAAAATGTTAACCTTCTTCCTCTTTACTTGCCACAGTAAAAACAGTCGCTTAAGAAGTAAGTGCATAAAAGCTTTAGCATATATTTAGAAAATCACATGCCTTTACCACCCCAAAGTTGATTATTTTCCATTAAAAGCATGTGTTTTTTTTCCTCTTATACTAAATAAATTTACTAGTTTTCCAATTCTGTTTTATGGTAGGTTTTAGGATGTCTGTCTGTCCAAGATTCTCATCAGTGTTACCTCAAGTGTTTCTTAACATCAGAGCTCCTGCAAAGTGTGTCTGTTTACACTCCAGCTAAAATCCTCCTCAGACAATGCATTTTTAATCCTTAAACTCTCTTTATTTCATTCCACCTTCAAATGTCCTGTTTCAGTGTCTATGTAAATGAGCTAGTGCTGAACCACACCCCTTCAGAGAACTATAGAACTGAGCAACAAGCTGGGGAGGGGCTCTTCTTATATGAGGTCACATTACGGGGAATTTTTTTTTTTTGCGTCCTGGCCCAATTTTTTTTTTTTTACTTTATGTTTTTTATCTTATCTTTTTAATTTTAGTTTTTTATACACACCCAGTGGAATTTGCATAATACATCCCCTTTAATTTTTTTTAGGATTTATATGGGATTATCAATATCAACCAGGAGATGAAATGAACTGAATAGATTTTGGATTTAATACAAACAGGGTCAAGGTCACAGCCAGGTCAAGTGACTGAAATAGTTTTTCTTCAACAACTTCCTTCCTGTTTGAAGGATATTTAAAAAATATATATTTTTGCGGGACTTCCTGGTGGCAGAGGTATCCCTGTCTCAAGTTAATTTTTGTTTAAAAAGAGAGAGAAAAAAAGATATTTTACAAGTTATCTTAGTTACACATCACTTAAAGTGATGTTGTGGAACATCACTTTAAGTTATGGCTTTACCTCTAACTAAAAGTATACAGTAGATGTCGCCATACAGGAAGCCTCACCATCAACAAATAATCATTTAGATTTCATAAATGCACTGATAGTTTTACTGATACTTTCATCTAATTAAACAAAAAAACTATGTATAATAAATATGTAATGATATTATGAATATTAACAAAGTGTTAATCATAATAAGCTTTAATCAACACTTTTCATAAAGAATAAGCTGTTTTATACTCACCCTGGTGTGAATTATGTCCGGCTTCCTGTCAGACAGCGTGGCGCTGCAGAGTGTTTGTCTGGAAGTTAGCTCTAATACCAGTCTATTGTCTTGGAGTGAGGTGTTTTTGTCCTGACCCTGAGTTTCCCCTGTCTGATCCAGCTCAGATCTGAGGCCCAAACTGGAAAACATTCCTCTCATACAGAAGAAAAGAAAAATTCTCCTGAAATCCAGAGTCTCATCCGAGAGAGTCGGCCCAAAACCAGCGCCGTTGATTACCAGCACTTCGATGTAGGGATTGGACAGGTGACTGACTCAGTATTTGTTACAGTGAAACCTAAAGAAGAGGTTAATATTCAAAAGAGAGTATCCTAGAGAGAGAGAGAGAGAGAGAGAGAGAGAGCCCCTGATGAAGAGTTAAATTATAATACAATATGTTGTTCCAAATCCCTCTGTGTTATAAATTAAAATTCCTGTATTGTTTCTCCTTTGCAGGTATCTGTTAACTACCCACAGCTCAACTTCCACCCCCAGGCCTTCTTTGCTTTCGGCTCTCCCATCGGAATGTTCTTGACTGTCCGAGGCCTGAAGAGGATCGACCCAAACTACAGCTTCCCCACCTGCGGCAGCTTCTACAACATCTTCCATCCTGTGCGTCTGCTTTACAATAACCATAGTTCTTCAAATCTGACCTCTTTTATTTAATAATAATATTACTGTAAATAGTGTACAGCAGATAAAGAGTAATGAGTTGAATAATAAAAATGACAGTTTTCAATTTTAGTTTCGAATCAAATCTCCAGTTTGTTCAGGCAGTTGTTTTTGCATAACAAAAAAAAAATAACATTTTGGTGTCACATTCGTGGCATGTAATATATTTGTTTTATTATCAATAGTATTTGTTTTATTATTATTTGATAAATAGCACTTTTTTTTTACTTTTTTTACCACAAATATTTTTTCATTTTTAAGCAGAACTATATTGTCACGAATTGAACTACATGAACATGCAGACTTTACTTTATTATAGTGAGTTTTCTTAGGATAAAGACATAAAACATGAAATCCAAACAGAATTCCAAATATTATGTTTATGGCTAGGCTACAATGCTAATGCTAAAGCTAACACATGAGACAATAAGCAAAATGTATCTGGAAACCCAACCGTGTAAACGGAGAAAACAGGACAGCAGTCACGACAACACAACACACTGAAACATGGGCTACAAAACTGCACCCAAGAGTCCGACATACCACAGAAACCAGAACACCCAGGGGAATCCATTACATGTATAGTATAGTATAGTATAGTATATGTACAGTACATTTTGACATATACTAAAATAGATCTGTAAATGTCCCTTCTTGTTAGCTATATTAGCCTCCCAACGCAAACAATTAGCTGATGGACTACATTTAGGCTTTAGCTCCATAAATAGTATCACTTTTAATTGAACTGTTTCTATAATAAACTGCTTTGCTAAATCGGATGCTAAAACATGTCTTTTATTTTGTGTAGTTTGATCCAGTAGCATACAGGATGGAGCCCATGATTTTGCCTCCAGATGTGGAGGTAGCACCAATGCTGATGCCCCATCACAAGGGCAGGAAGAGGATGCACCTGGGTAAATTCTGAGCACTTATTAGTAAAATATATTTTAATCATGTGTTTGTTTATGGTTTCAAGTGTGAATATGCATGTAAGTTTTTGTGTGTGATAGCTGATTTAATTTGAAAGAGAGTTATGATGGTGTAAGTGTAAGTTAGAGTACAAATATAGTGGGAGTGTAAGATTAGTCTGAGTACAGTTAGAGTGTAAATTTGTGCAAGCTTTGTGCCAGCGTGTGATTAATGTGCACGGGTACTGTCAGTGTAAGTTACAGTGGACATTTGGGTGTGGCTTTGAATGTGTTTTGTTCTGTACAGAGCTGAAGGAAGGCCTGACACGTGTCGGCTCAGACCTGCTGGGGTCTTTACGGACAGTCTGGCAGAGTTTCTCCCAACTTCCTGCTCCAGCGCTGGCTGAAGGAAATGACACAGCAGTGTGTACAGCCGAGGAAATGGAAAGTGAGTCATTACATTCCTTGCTGTGTAGCTGATGTGTGTGTCTGTCTGCCTTGAATGAAATTTGCCTTTCTGATATTTAGAAAGATGCTATAAAAGACAAACTATGCATTATTTCCTTAACTAAATTGAAGAAAAGACAGAAAATGAGTAGGCAAGGTAGTGTTTTTAAAAATGATGTTCCTTTTAACCCAAAAAGCTTGTTTAGTGTGCACTACAGCTAAGATCTATTCTAATGCCAATAACAAAAACTGAAATGTTACCGCCACAAATTTAGCCTTGTGCACACACCCATTATTTCATTCTGCTGCCTCATTTTTTTCAGCCTCACCTCTGGAACAGGAGGAGAAGAAAATGATCCAGGTGGGGAAGCTGAACGGTGGCCGGCGTATTGATTATGTCCTTCAAGAAAAGCCGATCGAATGCTTTAACGAATATCTGTTTGCCATTCAGAGTCACCTTTGCTACTGGTGAGAAAAAAAACACTCACACAAACACATACAGTACAGTACACAAACACGATGTGTGATGCCATAATGAAAGCCATCAGAATTTATTAAGGCTAACTGCATGTTTATTGTCCAGTCTAATATGACCTTTCCAATTCAGTCCATAATAACTTCATATTTTTCAATATTTAAATGCTTTAGTTCAGTTTATTAACAAGGTGAGAGTTTAGGTATACATTTAAACTAATATAGTAATAACTATGAAGGTTATTAAAAATAATCATTTTTTCTTTTGCAGGGAGTCAGAGGATACGGCTCTGCTGGTTCTCAAGGAGATTTACGGGAATGGTGATTGCAGATCTCCTCAGCAGTAGAAAACTTAACGCACTGGGTTTCAGGGATGATAACTTTGCACGCTGCCAAAAATAAGCAAAGCTTATTACTTATGTAACCTTTTAAAGGTGCAGTTTGTGATTACACAGGCCTATAATAATTTTGAGAAGTTCATAAGTTTCAGAATGTTTCAAAGATGCTTGTGATTTGTAATATTGCTATGTCCGGAAGATGTAGTTTATTACCAACTGCTGGTTGTCCAGTTTCTGTTGTTCTGGCCCAGAGTTGGCGCTGCCCCTTCTGTTACGGAGCTGCTATTTTTTTTATTTTTTTTTTTTTACATTTAAATAAGCAACCTGCAAGGCATATGTCAGGTCAAGGAATTTGTGGTTTGTGTTTTCTTTGCAGTTTGTCTTGCAAGCAGTAGAGGGCAGAAGATTATTACAAACTGCTCCTTTAAACTAGCAATACACAACTTTCAGTCCTTAAGGACCAGGTGCTGTAGGGTTTTTGCACTACCTATGTAACAATAGGTTATGTAACAATAAGCGCACAAGTCATTTAATGATGTAGTGATTTAGAAACATACAGGACGGCATTTTAATACAAAAGGCCTAGTTTGTTTTTATCTCAGATTTGTGATTATGTTCACACCAAGGCCAGTGACCACTGAACTGGGGAAGGGGTGGATTTGAGATGCCTTCAGGAGAACTGGTCATTTCTTGTATTTGATGTTCAGCACATCATACTTGCTAATCGAGTCCTGAAAACTCTGTTGCTAGGCTAGCTAAACTAGCATAAGACTAACTGACAAAGATACAAAGAGAAGGCATTGAGCATTCACCAGGTCTTAAATTTCAATTGACTCCTCGGTGTTACGACATGCTTTTTTGTAATAATATTGTACTATTTTGTAATAATCATAATATCTATATTGTTAGCTATTAGTATAAATGTTTATACTAGTCCATGACTGAAACATTTTTCTATAAACGTTAAAACAACCTGGCCAGTAAAAGCTAACTTCTCTAGTAACGTGACTCGAAATGGACCTGAATGCCAAAATTCTAGCATTACATGGACTAGATAGCACAGTAATTTTTAGCTAGCTGGCTAAGAATAAATTCTTAGACATTTGTGCTAAATATTTCCATACTGATTTTTTTAATCGCCATGCTCTAACAAGAATTGTGTTTTAACAAGAAATGTTTAAACCTTAAACATTGGAACATGATATTTTTAAAAAATCTTTATTGTAGCTGGTTGCATGGCTAGTTTTAGTCTCAAGGCTTCTCCAGAATATCACCTCGTCTCACTTCTCTCTGACATGAGTACAGGTTTATCAGTTTTATCAGTAAAAGCCATTAATTCGGTGAACCAAGTCTTTGGCCCTGTCCTGAACACTTTACATTACCTTGTGCACAACACACTCGTACCAGTTTAAATTACGAGAACCGAGATTTAGCATTAGGTTTCACACACAGTTGATACCATATCAGTGTTGCTTTAACAGATTTTATCGCTTTGTTAGATGTGCTATACCAACAGTCAAATTAATCCTATGTCTGGTTTTGCTTCAATAATCACAGTTTATTATGTAGATTCTTCTACATACTGCAAAATATGGGGCAAAAGAGAGGAACATAATGGACTGGATTGGAACAAACAAAATTTCTAATGATCATGACCATTATCAATATTTGTAGTGCTAGATGTTAATCTTTTTTAAAATGCTGTATTTGTTAAATAAAGCTATTCTATACTCTCAATCTAATTCTGTACACTAAATCTATACTCCTAGACAAAGGTAGCACTGCAAATATAAATTTCTTACAAAATTAATTTCTGTTAAATAAATAAGAAGGTTTAATGTTATACAAAATCTGTGTGTCCATCAAGTCTGTGTGTCCATACGCACAGGAAATTATTTGCATGTCCAGCAAGTCCAGCTGCAGCCAAACATATTTGAATAGTCTGACAACTTATTATGTGTACCCCTGGAATACCAGCAGCGGTACTGGCAGCATTTACTGTACAATCTTTTCAAATGACACCATCAAATTAGTCTGTCTTGTCTTGGCATTGTTACACTTGGCCTTCTAGACCTAGCGTGATCAGTAATGGAACAAATTGTTCTCTATCTCTTCCATATCCTGGAAATGGGATTTCTGGAAACTGGTCATGTCTGCTTGTGTTCCAACAAGTTGAAGCAGTCTGATAGCCCGCTATTTGCTAGCATTGTCTAAACACAGCATGATAATGTGAAGACAAAAAGCACGATCGGAGTGGAGGCTTCCTTACTTTTGATACCAAGACATATCAGCTGGACAGAAGCACACGGCAAATTTCATGCATGTGCATGGCGCTTCTTACGAAGATGCAAGTTATGTTATCCATGATAAAGTAACGCTCTACTGAGCATGATGGTAATTTTTACCTTACCTGTGTTCTTACTGCAAGAAGGCAAACAAAATTATGAATTAGCTTTTAGGGTTTGATAACGGTAAAAAATGTTGCATAATTATTGATAGTGCAATGTTTCTTTTGTCCATGAGTATAAATCTATACTTGTCAATGTCACCATTAACTTTAATAGGAAAACCTCAGACAACAGAACTACCTAAAAAAATCATTCTAAAAAAAAAAAAATTGTTGTATTATTGGATTAATAAAGTGCTCTGTCTGTCCGTCGCTCTGTCTATCTCCCTTTGGGATTAATAACATGATCTATCTATCTATCTATCTGTCTATCTGTCTGTCTGTCTACCAGCCGTGGTGAGAGAAAAAGCACCCCAGCTTTCACAAAAAAATGTATTTGCTACAGCAGCTGGAAAGAACATTGAGTTCCGCTCCTGTTAACCAAGACTAGAAATCTGAGAAATCCTGGGACAGACTTACCCAAATTGGCCAGTTACTGTACATAATAGAATGCAAAACTTTATTATAAACATTAACTGAAGTGCTTGAACTGTAACTGCAAGATTGTATCCATTGCCCTGCTGCTACTGGATGTTTGGCTGATTGGATGAATTGCATGAATGTGTAGGTTTAAAGGTGTTCCTAATCAAGTGTATGGTTGGGGTCCGTCAATAGATTTGATTTTACTTAAATGTACTTAGAACATTCTCTATTCTTTATAATAGGTTCCATGAATATTTGGACAGTGGCAAAAATGTTTGTACTGTTGCCTCTGTACACCACCACAATGGATTTGAAACGAAGCAGACACTGTTATATTTTCTCAGGCTCAAAAAATAATTGTTTCATAAAAAATTAAGGTGATACGAATCGTACAGTAATTGAAACCAGTTCACTGGCTTTCCTTCCTTGGATCACTTTTGGTAGGTCCTGCCCACTGCAGACCAACATTCCACAGGACCTGCAGTTTTGGAGTTTTTCTGACCCAGTCGTCTAGACATCACAATTGGGCCCTTGTCAAAGTCACTCAAATTCCTATGTTTTTCTGCTTCCAACACATCAACTTCAGGAAAAAGGTTCACTTGCCGCCTAATATAGCCCTTCCGCTTCCAGCTGCCATTTTAATGAGATATTGACAATACTGAATAACTACTGTGAGAAGGGCTAAATTGTGATTGGGTCAGCGCAACTTCAAAACTGCAGGATGACGTTTACATGTTAGTTTGTTATAATAAATATTTTATGTATCAGTGTATAATAATACATAATTTATTTATTTATTACATAACCTACAGTGTCTAAATACTTCCTGACAGTGTTCTTCACAAGTGTTTTTTAATGTTGTAGTACTTGAGAGAGGAATTTGTCTTGAGATTAATCAAGTCTCGGTTTTGTCATAAACTCACAAACGTAAAGGTTTTACTTAATGTTACTCAACCTATGCAGACTCGAATATATTATCTATACTACACATAATTTCGATA
>JAOVVB010000008.1:22369595-22405938 GCA_028570985.1 Heterobranchus longifilis
ATTTGATCATTTTTAGCTTCTACTCAGTGTGACTGTAGGATCACCAGTCCTCCTGAGAGCATTCTGAGTCACATGACTGTAATATACCACATGCTGTACAGTATACTAGACTGCACACTGCTATTACAGTACATGTAGAATACACAGACTACAGTATACAGTATATACTGTAACACTTTTAAACTAAGGTAACTGAACCACAAATGTAAATCAGTTGAATAAGTACAAGTTAACAAATCATCTCCTCTTAAAAGTGTGTATTTATCATCGTTTATCGTCATCTTAACTTTTTCAGATTATGCTGTTATTACAATGTCTTGCATAAATATTCTCCCCTTAAACTTAAGTTTTGTAGTGTTACGACCTGGACCTGAAATAGGTTTAACTGTGATTTTGTACAGATTTAAGCTGGCTAATGTACAAGGGATGTTCAAGTCAAACTGGGATTTTTAAAGTTTTATTATTTCTCTATATAATTCCCTGCTACACTAACGCACTTTTCCCAGAGTTTCACTTATGCTTGGATACCATCAATGTAGAAAGTTTTCTCAGCACGACAGAGCTATGATCTGTCATTTTTGACTTGAAAACCCCTCGTACAGTATAATCATGTTTTTTTTTTTTAGCACTTATGTACATTAGGCAAGTTTATTTTGCCCCCTTTTGCAATAGCTAACAGTTTTAATCAAAAGTTTAATTTAAATTTGTTTGTTGGACCAGATTACAATCCTCAAATATGCCCAGCCTGCTAATATACACTGTCGCAGTGTATAGTATACTGTACACTTGGCCACAAGTAACACACAGTGTGTGTACAAAATGTGTTCCAGTGAAAAATGCAATGTAGTGCTGCCCTCTAGTGGTTACAATCAAGGCTAAATAACTTAAATGTAATTGTTTTTAATTTATTTAATTGATGTATATATTTTTACTTTCGAAAATTAATCAGCATATTTTATAATAACATTATGTCGTCATTTAATGTGTGACATGATGTTTAATGCATTCCAAACATCAGGTCACATACCCAACAGACAAAATGTCCGTGTCCTAAAAATGCCATGTCACTAAATAAAGCCTTTAATTTGTAAAATATAACTTGGACATATTAATGCTGCATTTGACTTACTTCAGAAGTGTATTAAACTCAATCCAGCTACAACGTAGGGAAAAAAAGAACAGATGCCTCCATGTTCATCTTTTGTTAGAAAAACATGCTTGCCAGCTAACTGTGATATAGTGTAAGGTTGTACAGTACTGTGCAAAAGTGTTTAGCCACCCCTTATTTCTTCATATTTTGCTTCCGCAAAGCCAGACTCTGGAAGAAGAATAGTATTCCAGGCTTTCTGGAGGACTTTTTGTCTCTCATTTTCAGTCTAGTCTGTGAACCTGTCCAGTTTCAGAGGAATGGTTTTTGTTTGTTAAGCCACACAGTGAGCTATGAGCCATTGAAGCATAAAAAAGCATCTAAATTAAGCCATGAGCCAGTGAGAAACCGGTGCAGGTGATGACATTATGTACATACAGGTGATTAGTATACTACTGATGCTGAATGCTGAGTGGTTGGAACAGAAAAGAGGGGAAAGGAGGTCGCTGCTGAGGGTGTTACATGAACAACCAATTTTGATATTGTTATCTTTAGGCACCTTGCAGCTTTTTCTTTAATCTACATATACAGTAATTTAATATGTAGAAATGATGGGGGTTTACGACTTTTGCACAATACTTAAACTGCAGTGTTTAGACTGTAGAGACAGCGTTCTGGAAATATCAAGTGAATTTGTCTGTATGTAAATTAATCTAAAGCAAATGCTGTGCAGTATAGCTTATTTAAAGAGGAATTTTTTTTTTCCTGGTCAGAAGTTCGAAAGATAAATACTGATCTCTAGTCTAATGCAGAATAAGACTTCAAAAGTTCACGAATATAGATGACACTACAATTTATTTAGAGTGCTATATTAAATTATATACTTTTTTTTTTTTACAGTGTTTTGTATAAGTTTGTGTCTTTTTTACTTTCAGACCCAGATCTTATCAAAAAAGATTTTTCTGAGAAGGAGATCTGCACACCTGTAAGTATTTGTCTGAGATCAGCATTTATTTCATTTTTATTTTATCAAATTATTGATTATTCAGATTGAGATTTTGTGGATGTGTGTCTCGCTTGTATCCACTCAAGCTCGTTTTGTGAGGTAGTCGTTTAAAATTTGCTCACAACTTGCTGAAATTTTACCATAGCTACTTGTTGTGCCTTGAGAGAGGTGTGTGTGTGTATGGGTGTTTAGTTGTGCATGTGCATGTTTGTGTTTGTGTGACTGCCTGAAAAACGTAATCATATCCCGTAAAGCAGATTAACATTGCACACACATCCTAATCTGTCCAAGGACACCGACTAATAACTCGTTCTCTCTAATAACTCTGTCTCTCTCTCTCTCACTCTTTCTCTCTCTCTCATGTCAGTATTGAATTACAGTATGTCTAAGACTCATTAAGAGACCCCTCCAGTGTTTCCGAGCCTATTCTGTGTGTGTGATCAACCAGGTGTCTTGATCACTATGTATTCACTTATAATAAGAATCTAAGGTCAGATGTTACCTATGGCTCTAGAGCCTGTCCTGGGAATGCTACAGTAGGTGCGAGATAGGATACATACTCATTCACACATGGGGTAACTTATCATAGTCAATCCACCTACTTCTGTAGTAAACATTGGGGAATTTGGAGGTTGGAGGAAATTGGACACCTAAGTGACAAGGAGACAACATGCAATGCGTAACACAGACATTTACTGAGCTCTGGAAAGAACCAGGGACGCTGAAACTGTGAGGAAGCGAAGGACAGTATTTATTTAATCTCAGTCAGAATAGAGATTTCAGCTTAGCTGTTTACATGGATACTGATCTAAAAAAAAAAATTATTTACATGCAAAAAGTATGTAATCAGATATGCACATTTAATCAGATATGCCTGCTGCTTATGCCAGAAATAAACCTGAGGAAGAAGTTTTTTTTCCATAAGGTTAGGCTTCCAATCCTTTAAAAAAAAAAATTCTGCCTTCTGCGTTATGATTGGTTACAGGAATTTAAGCCAGGAAACTCCCCAGACTTGTGGTTAATCCTCAAGAGGAAGATGGACCAACAAAAACCCAAATTTTTGACACACTCCAAGAATTGATTATGCAAAAAGGCTGCCTTCAGTCAGGCCCAGAATTTTGATTGACAGCATGCCAGAGGTCTTGAAAAAGAAGAGTCAACACTCTAAATACTGCCTCTTTCACACTTACAAAGTGCTTGTAATTATACTAAGTCTAAACTTTTGGTCATCGCTGTACATCCCTGAATCGATTTGTTCTCTGTCTCAAGTTCCCAGGAATGTTGACTAATTTTAACGAGGACATGATAACCTTATTAGAGTGTTTCTATTAAAATGTTAAATCATTTCATAGCTCTAGCAGTGTCTTTGTGTGTTTGTATTACAGAGTGAGACTGTGGAGAAGACCAGTCCCAGTCTTGACTCCATCGCGCTCAGTGAGATGGACAAAGCTGCTGTTCTGACACTTATCAGAGAGGAGGTCGGTTTTTACAAAGACATGCTTTAGGCCTCTTAATATAACACACTGCTTAAAATTCAGAAAATATGCTCTGTATTAGCATTTTCGCATTAGCCTCACTATCAGTGGGTGTGCTACTCAAACAGACACATTGCTACAGTATAACCATGGCACTGATGATATGTTAGGAGGTACGCATTAGCATTATCTAAGCAGGGGTTGTGCAGTAAACTGAAAATGGCAAGGTGCTACCGTTGAATATTGCTTTGTATCGTAGACTTCACCTTTAGAAATTGCAAGCTAAACTAACTAGCATGCTAGAATTAGCTTAATATAAAGTGTGTGTGGGTGTTTGTGTGTCCACAGATAATCGCGAAAGAGATCGAATCAAACGAGTGGAAGCAGAAATACGAGGAGAGCAGAATGGAGGTGTTGGAGATGAGGTAGACCACAGCTCCCATAATGCACTCATTCCTCAATGAGTCAGTGAGCAAAAGTATCTGAACGTGTGTGCTCTTGTGTTTCTTGACAGGAAAATAGTGGCGGAGTACGAGAAGACAGTAGCACAGATGATCGGTGGGTCATGGTTCGCTTGCTAACACTCCTGCACTTCCCAAACACAGAATAATGTTAATGATGCCAATCATAAACAACAGTGAACTGCACACTAGCTAGGCAGTAAGCTAATCATGCACCAACTCTACCCAGACACATGTGCTAATGATACCGTTGAGCAACACACAGACATTATGTAACATGCTAGTTAGCTGGTGAGCATTTACAAACACTCTTCATTCTACAGTTACACTAGAATTACATAATTTATACACACTAGCTAGGTAGATAGCTAATGATACCACCTATAAGTTAGTAACATCTGCGCTACCCATACTGGGACTAGCTATCTACCTAGCTAGCACATCTGTGCTAATCGTCTGAAATCAGTATTAGCACATTATACCAGTACTGTTAATATAACATGGCTTGTGTTCTTGCTGTTATTACCACTTATTGTGTGCTGTATAACACTCACTTCTCCTCTACCTCACAGAAGATGAACAGAGGAAGAACATGGGCTCTCAACAAAGCGTCCAGCAGGTGATAAAAGAGCGGGATCAGGCTATATCCGATCTCAACTCAGTCGAACGCTCGCTCTCTGACCTGTTCCGCCGCTATGAGAACTTAAAGACAGTGCTGGAGGGATTCAAAAAGGTAAACGTCTCACGCACTTATAAAATATAAAATTCACCACACACCCGCTTTCCTGTGGTACATTATGGAATAGCCCAGCTGGCTATGCAGCCTATTCATGCTAGCATCATTAAACTTGTATACCTAACTGTTTAGAATTTTCTAGCACTCTCAGAACACATGTTGATCAGAAGTTGTTTCCATTGCTAGCTAACCTTTCTGGAAATGCAACACATTCCACTTGCTAGTTGATTACTGTAATGCTAGTTTTTGTTTTTTACCCTGTGTAGAGGGTATATAGGGATTGGGAGTCGTGAAGTCATTTTGTGAAATTCGCCAAGTGTTTTCTTTTGCCGTAGCCAGCTCTGTAGCTTATTTGCTTTATCTTCCATAATAATAATAATAATAATAATAATAACAATAACAATAACAACAACAACAACAACAATAATAATAAGCATTGTTATTATTATTATTATTATTATTATTATCCATAGAAGAAATATCTTTATCTTCTGATAAAGAAGAAAGAAATCTGCACTTTGTGGAAGACAGAGCAAACATGCATCTGACTTCTAGCAAAACAAAACATGTAGCATTATTATGCTAGTTTTTTTTGTGTTGATTCTGTTTTTGTTATTTCTTTTGTTTAATTCTTTGCTGAAATGCTAGGTTTTGTTTTACCCTTTGTAGTATAATGCTAGTTTCTCTGTTAACATGTTTATTAAAATGCTAGTTTTTGTCTTCCCATTTATATTATAATGTTAGATTCTCTGTAACTTGTTTGCTATAATGCTAGTTCTTGTGTTAGCCCCTGTAGTAGCCTATAATGTTATAATGTTTCTCCATTTGTTTACTAAAATCTTTTTGTTCACGTTTGTAGCATGTTAGCTTCTCTGTTAATTTTGTTACTGTAGTAATAGCTCTTGTGCTAACCTCTGTAGTATTAGTTAGTTTCTCTGTTATATTGTTTACTGTAAATGTTGTTTTTGTTTTGTATTTCTTGTTTGTTAGCCTCTATTGTATATTGCTAGTTTCCGATGTTTCTCCTAATATTTTTTTTTGTTATGCTCAGAATGAGGAGGTTCTGAAGAAGTGCGCTCAAGAATATTTAGCGCGCGTCAAACAGGAGGAACAGCGTTATAACACGCTTAAAATCCACGCTGAGGAAAAACTCGACAAGTAAGACTGATCATAAACACACCCTTCACAAAACAGTATTTATCACAGGTTTGTGTAACCCAGGTGTATATCATTAGTGTAGGGGTGTATTCAGCCCGAGTGTAGTATGTGTAACTCAGGGGTAACATTAGAGCAGGTGTGTGTTTATCATTTGGCTGTAACTCATGTGACATTAGAGCAGGTGTGTATTTAACTTGTTGATGTATAATGGTATCTTTAACACCTGTGTGCTGCAGGGCAAATGAAGACATCGCTCAGGTGCGTTCGAGGGCGGATGCAGAGTGTGTGGCACTGAACGCTAGCCTGAGGAAGGAACAGATGAAGGTGGAGTCTCTGGAGAGAGCGCTGGAACAAAAGGTCCATATTTCAACCTTCTCTTAATTAAATCCAAATTACATATAAAATTTTTTATTTTAACTTATAGTATCAGTACAGATTCTCTTTCATTCTGTGAGCGATAACAGTTATGTGTGAGATCGAAAGGATTCTGAACGTTTTGCATTCATGGAGTGTGATGTGTCGTGACCTTGACCCAAGAGTGCAAACATGGCTGTGCTCTCTGGGTGGGAGGTGCGTACTGTGTCTTCCCTGTCAATCACAGTGACACTAGACAATTGTAGGCATCTGTTACATACATGTAATATGTATGTAATACATACATATTACTGTACATGTATGTAAAAGAGGGCGTGTATAGATCAGTGTGGATTTCAGCTTTGATCTTTCAGAAGCTCCACCCCCAAGTTCATGGATGCTCTATATCAAGGCAGCTGACAAGTTTTAATGTAAAACATCATCTAGCATGAACGCCCCTGATGCCGATTGGCTGCAGTGGTGTTTTTGACACGATCTGCACCACTTTGCTTGTTTCCCATTTACAAAGCCAAGGTTTTGTTCAAACTTCAGATATTTTTCAGCACACATGCAGAACGGACAGCTAGCACATTTAGACGAGATTTTCTTTGAATTTGACAAAAAGTGTATTGCTCTAAAATCACTGATTGCTTCGTTAAGTTCTCTAAAACAAACACATCATTCCTATATCTCATTCTTTCATTCATTCCTCCCTTTTTTACTTATTTGGTTTTTTTTTCAGAATCAAGAAATCGAGGAGCTCACGAAAATCTGCGACGAACTCATCGCCAAACTCGGTCCAACAAACTGATCACTGAGCACACGTGGATTTCAGCTTCGAGCTTAAGTCCTGACTGAACTCCACCTTCCTTTCACACTTCATCCACCTCTTATGCAGTCCTGCATGTCTGGATCTCTCTCCAACAGCTGCAGCGCAGAACTGCAACATCAGCTAAAGTAACGCATCAATAATAAAGACTCTTTCGATTCTTTAGGTGTTAACACGCCCATCCGCACGCATCATCAGGGCTAACTGCAGTATAGTCATGAGTCACAAATCTAAATGCATTAGTGCTTTGCGATGGCTCTGCTTTTTGAATGCACTGTGTGTTTCATCCATGAGGCGAACATGTGCAGGTGTGTGTGGGCATCATTTATTTTCGTGTGTGTGTCATCCTTCCTTACAATACATGCACTTTGTAATTTGCGTATATGTGTGTGTGAGAGAGACAGAGAAGATGGCTATATTTCCCAGACTATAAGATTTTTTATTTTTTTTTTGCTCAATATATTTAAATATTTTTGCTTTTACCATCAAGAGTTGTCATGGCAACACAAATAAAAAAGCACAGATAAAACCAAACGGGACGCTATTTGCATAACTACTAAGCAATTACTCATGCTTATGAACTGAAGTCCAGTGCTTAGATATGTGAGTAGTAATAACACAATGGGGCATGGTGTTATAGGAAAATAATCAATGACAGGTTAGTTGGGGATGAAACAGGATGTTTTACAACCACAGTATGTTTTATTGCTCTTATACTGCAATTTTCCAACACTAAAAAAGTTTTATCTATAAAAAAAAAAACCACAGCATACCTTTTATCCATTGCTTGTTACATTTAGTGTTGTGAAATGTCTGCGAAACATGACCACTTACATTACAGCAGCTGTAAAATTATTTTAGCAGTAGTGACTAGACAAACAAAAACCACTTCAACAAGTCTTACACTCTGGAAAATATAGTAAATGCGTATGCAGGTAACTGTTCTTTTTGTGTGAATGTGTGTTTGTGTGTTTGATAAAAGGGTTCATCTGCTCGTATTTTCCTCCTTCACTCCAAAAACACCACAGGTGCAAGTGCCAATGCAATCCCATGACGCACACATTTTAGTGTAAATAAAAATTTGTTGCATTGTTGACTTTATATTATTATAAAGGTTTATGGTTCAGTTATTTTGTGAGGATTTTATTGAAAAATCTTGCTAACAGTTTAGCGCGTGTAGTGTTTCTTAGTGTCAGTGTACACGCACAGGGGTTTTGTGTTACAGAAGTTTAACCTTTGACAGAATATTTAAGTTACGTTCAGTAATGCACTAATGCTATAGTTAGGACTGGTATTAGGTCTGCAAT
Organism: Heterobranchus longifilis; assembly: GCA_028570985.1. Lineage (NCBI taxonomy): Eukaryota > Metazoa > Chordata > Actinopteri > Siluriformes > Clariidae > Heterobranchus > Heterobranchus longifilis. Next base: position 22,378,009 of record JAOVVB010000008.1, read on the forward strand.
TTTCCTGGTTCAGTTTAGACGAAGCTTAGATTTAATCGGATTAGCCACACCTTGCCTTTTACTGCTTACTGGTTTAACACAAAATGCAAAAAATCGTAAATATGTCGTAACGCAGAATCAGTCTCGCACTATCTAGCTCCTTTAGCAAATATATTAACATTAATAACGTACAAGTAGCTATATAATGTCGCTAGCTACTAGTTTATGTTGTGTAATTAAAGCTACTGTTGAGTTTCCGATTGGCTAGTCAAATGAAACTTAAGCTCCGCCCTTATTGAATTAGTGACGCTTTAAACCGTGGCACTGCTAGTTACGTTATATTGAATCAGGTGTGACGCACAACGAGATCAAAACGAATTAAAAGGGATCAAACTTGATCTTTTATCTGATTTTCTTTTTATGAAGATATATATACCTTTTTAATTATTATAATTTTTAAAAACATTTTGCTGAATACACTTTAAGCACTTAAGAGATCATGAGGAACTGTTTATCAAAAATGTACTTGAGTTTTTTTTTTCTTTCAACAATTGTACATGTTTTTCATTGCTCGGATTCATCTTAGCTTTTTGCCTGTGTTTCAGAACTGCTTTTGACCTGCCCTTGTTGACTTCACCTAAGTTCATTAGATTTATTGGAGATGGGGTTATTGGAAGTGTAAATAGGAGTTCAAATGATTTTATTATTTTTTTTTGGCACATGACCGCTGATGAAACTGTGGTACTTTTCTCAGATAGCTAATTGAAACAGAAATTAGATTGCATTCTAGTTATTTATTTATCAAGTTAGACAATGGGCTTAACCTTTTTAACCTGCCAATCCATTTCCCCCATTTTACCCAAAATTAAAGGCTTATTGTTCCCACATTTGTTAGTCCTCATGCATATGGCTTAGATTAGAACAGAGACTAGAATTAAGCACTTTATTTCCACCTGCTTTACACATCTCTGAACGGAGAAGTGTCTGTTGCTTCAGGTTCAGAACGTTACCTTAGAAAGTCTCCCAGGCTACAGCCACGGGTCCTATGCATTTGATGGTAAGGACACACATATGATAACTCATTCGGTGCTTATGTTGCAAATGAAACTAATTTAACTGGTGTGAATAATGTATGATAAAATGGTTTGCGGGATCAAATCCTGAGATTCTAAACTTCCTAATAGTATATTGGTGTATATTGCTTGATCGTTTGATGATTGGAAATGATGTAAAGTATCCCAAAGGTGTACACTCAACAGGGACTAAAGAAAATAATCTGTACAAATTGCCAAGGAAAACTGTAAATATCATATTATTTTGTAATATATTTCCCATCAAACCAGCTGATTAACATGCTAGTGTAATTCTCTGAGAAAATCCTTTCAGTTGCATTTTTACTATTGAGATGGCATTTATTAGTTACTTGTGTGATGTGACGGGACATCAACATGGGTCTGTTAAAAAAAGTCACGAAACCACTCACCTTTGCAAATGAACAAAATATTTTTCTATGAATCCTGTTCGACTGACAATCCAGCTTTTCATCTGTGCCTGTTGCCAAAGCCACTCCAGTAACGCTGCCAGTGTCGTATCCCACAATTCCCTGCGTGTCATATGCAATAGCTGCCAAAATGTATGTGTGAAGCAGACGTGCTGATATACTGTACAGCTTTGTTTCAGGATGGCTTTTATAAAGAAGTGTCCTTCTATAATCGATCCCACTGTTTTGTGTACTGTACCTCACGAGTTTAACATGAAAGCAGCGGAAAACACAGTGGACGCTCCTTACTTCGTCCTTCCTTCCTGTTGCTGCTCTTTTTCTTTGATACACCTTAAGCAGATCCTGACATTATGTTAAAGTCATCAGGAGTTCAGTGACGATGATGATGTGAGGATTTTATGTGTGGACATGCTTACAGTGCTGACCTAATATGTGTGTGTGTGTGCGTGTGTGCGTGTGTGTGTGTGTGTGCGTGTGTGTGCGTGTGTTCATTGTCCTTCACGTTTGTACAGTGAGAGAGAAAGAGAGCTGCACAAAAATCATGTTTACTAATATATACATTCTCTATATTATATTCTAAATTTTGTGCATAAAGTGTCATCTGAATTAAAGGGATTATAATACAATGAATCCTTTTGCCTGCTATTGATTTTTTTTTAAATGTACTCGTTTATTCTGCTTAGCAATGGATTTTGAAAGCTGAAAATATGGAGACAGAAATATTATTTGAATTAAATAGAGATGTGAGGAAAATGCATTCAGTTACTTATCGTGTATATTGTATCATGTATCGTGATTCGTTTGGTTGGCAATTCATGTATTACCACATTGGATCAATTTATTTTTTTTATTTTTTTTGCATTTGAAGTGGTAATATGTTGGCTTTCCTCTAAAATCCTGCAGATAGTGCTTTCAATTATTCACACAAATCATCATCCTATGTGGTACAGTAGGAGCCAATTCTTTGCTAATTTGCTAACTGTTTGGAACAAACTGTAAAAAAAAGTCTAAAAAAAGATTAATATGAAATCTGGATATTTATAAAATTGTGATACTTACATAATCGCAATACAAAAAATCTAATCACCACCTCGGTATCGTGATAACGTCGTATTGGGAGGGCCTTGTTGATTTCTGTCCCTAGAAATGACCAATCATTTACAAATCTATGCTTTTGAGAAAGAGTTAAGACAAACAAAACCACTTCTTATATCTTGGGAATTGTGTCTAAATTATTATAAAGTTATTAAGTGAAAGGGCTTCCGAGTGGCGCAACAGAAAAGCGTCACATATTTTAATCTAGGGCAGCAAGATCCTTGGATCCCCCATTTATATCTAAAAAGAGATTATTCCAAACACCCCCCATCTCACAACAGCCCTGCCCATGTACACAAATCAAAAGAATACATTTTTAAATAGTTTTCTATGCTGACTTTTTTCCTTATACTATAAATGTATAATTATGATATTATTTAACATGTGCAAATTTAATTCCAACAACCTCACAGCCTCAGAACAGACAAAGGTTCGCGCACCCTCAACCATCAATCTGAACAACCTACATGATTAGGAATAGGAGGGATGACATGGTCTCTCTCCCTGTCAATCACAGAGACGACAACCAATCACAAGCATTTGTGCACTTATCTATATGAAAGAGAGTTGATTGGACTCACCTCTCTTCAATCGGTTCAAATAAATGTGGTTTCAACTTGCTAGTAGGAAATAGGTGCGTTATCCTTTACCCTGCTGTTAAGGTGGTTAGTGAGTTGGAATTGGCGGGATAAAAAATGTGGAGGTAATAGGAGAGAAAATGGTGTCATCTTTCATTAGGTATATTTGTTCTGTTTTGTTCTAAGGTTATAATATCCTGACCATAACCTGTGTAATATAGACATGAAACGAAGGGTCAGGGATGTAGGAGTTGTCTAGAAGATGCAACTTCTTTTCATGAACTATTATATTTGAACAGATAATTGAATTAAAATCATAAAGAGTCTCTAAACTGTAATAGTATGTAACAGTTCAGAGACGATCACTTAATATTCTCGATGACAATGAGCTATTATTAATTTTTTTTTAAATGAGACAACACTTTATGTATGCCATGGAGAAGAATGAGACAAACTTGTGCAACCTTTGTTATGCACATTTATTTTATGAAAAAGAAAGAAAAAGAAAAAGTTTCATGAAAGAGAAGCAGGTGCGAGAAAGTCCTCAGAAAGACTGTGGCTGTTTCTGCAGAATGTTCAGCAAAGCACAGCAGCTAATTTCCTTATAAAACTGTACAAATTGTACCTGAGGCTATATTTTAAGCAAAGGGTCGTTACACCGATTATTGACTTTATTGTTTACTTAATTACTAATTACTATTTAATAAATGTAGAAATTTTTAAAAAAAGATATCCTGACTCTACAGGAGTTAATTGCATGTTCCTAAGACTTATTATATAAATGAGAAAATCAGTTTGACCTTAACTTTTTAAACGTTTTTTATGCATCATTTGAAATCAAGAAACCCTCAACTGCAAAAGACGGCATGGCAAAAATGGTCTTATTTGGCAACATTATGACAATTCTCAAGCTACTGTAAGTGAAGCAAAAGATGCACATAATGTGTGATATTATAATATGCTTTTCCGTATTAGGAAAAATATGATATGTTTTAAGAAAATATTTAGAATCTATATACTTCAACATCAATGGATATGGAATGTACTAGAAATAATAGAATGTCTCTCTTAAGGTTGAAGAGATATTAAATCGCATGAAACACTCTCGTGTTCTTATTCACTCGTGTCTGCTTACTGAGCTGACGATTTGAATCATATCACGATAAGCTGTGCTCTTGATTAATATTACATGACAGGTATGACCGATCTTGAAATATGGACAGTCCTTTTGTCCTCATTTTCTTGTATTATTCATGCTTGTTGTTTCACAGCGCTATTGTTACTCAATATTCAGCACTATATGGCATCATACTGTATTTCTCTCAACTGTAAGACTTTTACCTAAATTGTGTAGGTATAAAATAGAGAGGGGATGAAAAGTTGCCACTTTGGGGACAATCTGTCCCTGAGTCGTCTCTGCAAAATATTTGTCCTCTACAGAACAATCATATATAATTTTGTCTTTTTTCCTATGTCTTTTTTATTGACTTATTATTGTGATTTATTATCAGTAACATGTCTACGCTCATCTGCTGATGAGGACAAGCGCGTATTAAAGCTGTTAAGCTGTAAAAAGCTTAGACTCACATTAGAGGGGGAAGATTCACACGTCTGAACCTCTACACTCATCCTTCGTCTCCTCAAACATGAAGACTGTGGTCATTCTTCTGCTGTTGCTGAACGCCGCGATACACAGTATGTATTACACTAAAGTTCTTTATGACTTTTATTTTGATGGTTTTCACCAATAAAAGTCCTTAAAAGTGTGACAGAGAAGTAGGATTGATATTTGGTGTCAATATTAAAGACTTTGTCCTGGACTTCTTTTTCCTTTGTACTGTGATAATGGTGGAAAAAGTTATATTGCCTGGGCTGTACATAATACAAGGGGCGTTCAAGTCAAACCGAGACTTTTGAATGCGCAGAATAAAAGTTAATGATTTTATTTCTCTATATAATCCCCTGCTACACTAATGCACTTATCCCAGTCTTTATCTGGTGCATGATGGGAGTACCCATTTCATGTCCGAAACTCCGGCCTCCCAGGAACTCCTTTATTGGCCCAAATGTGGAAATGGCTTGGAGCGAGGTCAGAGCTGTACAGGGATTTGTCCATAACTCCCAGTTGAGTGGTGTTTGTGAATGATTGGACATACTGTACAGTCTTCTTTAAAATGTTTGCACCATACAATGGTCTGAGAGTCTCTTTACTTTACTGTGCTTAAAGTCATTGTTAAATACCGGTTTTCTGCCTTCATTCATAGGAAATTTCATCCCAAGTGCCTGTTTGACTTGAACACGCTTTGCAATGCACTGTACAGTACATATTATACCACTGTTACACAACACTTCCATATTAAGTACTCTAAACAAGATGAACAAGAATTTATTAAATCTTGCTCAACTTACATTTTTCGATGGGAATTCAGGCCTGTTGGCTTATGATTGTGTTGAAGATTCTGCATGTAAGGACTATACAATTTAGAGTTAAAAATATTTAACAATTATCAGTCTGCTCTTCATGTTATATATGGAGGAATTCAAAGGGATAATGTTCCAGCTCTTTAGCCCACTAGTTTTAGGAAAACATTTCTATGGTGAATCCATGCCAATGCCATAAGGTGTTTATGCCATCTAGTGAAAATAATGACAGGAAAATGGCCTGCTCTTAACCTAAGATGCCAAGTACACTTTTCAGGACACAGGCTTCAGGATCTTCAAGGTTGCAAGCCGATTAAAGCTCCAGATGTTCAAGCACTGGTTTTCCACATGGAAACAATCTTTTGGACAAGTGTGACACAATGAGATTTGCAGAGGAAGATTTAATCACTGGTTTAAAAAAAAATATTTAAAAAGTCTATGGAATTTGGTATCTGTTTTGTTCAGGATATGGGAAAAGATCAGTAGCTTGCCCTATTATTTGAAATTAGCCTTTAAGGTAATTTATAATTACAGTTATAAAGTGAAACATTAGTTTGTAAGACTAGGGTGTGTGTGTGTGTGTGTGTGTGTGTCTATCTTATCATGTTAATCTCATATCAGCTGCGTTCTCTTGTGCGGTGTGTAAAGGCGAGGCACTGAAATGTTACACCTGCGTCGCGACCAATCAGGAGGAGTGTAACCGACAAGGCTTGACTGTATGTCCTGCTAACTCAGATGCCTGCGCCACCATCACAGGGGCCAGTAAGTGCACACACACACACACACACGCACACACGTTAATCTTACTATACCTGTGAGGACTTTTCACTGATGTAATTTAAATGACAACAATTACTGGAAAGAGTAAAAATGAAAACAATGAACAATAAATTAAAAGTATAGCCTGCAGAATTATAAGTCCTATAATAATATCCACACTTAAATATGAATGCAGTACCATATGGGTCCACAAGGTGGAGACATATACTCAGTTTCTAGCTTGGAAAAATTATAAACTGATCGAAATAATTCACCAATAGATGTATTGATGAAACATTTTTCTTGTTTTTTTTGTCATTTTTTCTTAAAAAAACAAACAAACATTACATTAGAAAAAGACCTGAAATGGGCATAATGTCCCCTCAGCCCTGTTTAGTTCTGCACTGGAGTTTTGACGCTAATGTACTTTAGGTAGCAAGAAAGTGAAGCTCATAGCAATAGTTTAGTCTTAACTATTACACTCTTCAGACGGTACCTTTGTTCAGCATCCTAAACAGTGTGTTTGTGTGATTCGGGTGGTGAAGTATGCGTTATAAGCGTCTATGACTTCTGAGACGATTCATCAACATACATAATTATCATTATAAATGACATCACCACCATCTCCATTAACATCACCATTCAGTCTTGAGCTCGGATTACTTGCATGTTCTTGCATCTCCACTTGAGTTTCTTCCAGCTATTCTGTTTTCCTCACAAAAAAACAAGCTAGGACACGGATTGGCTTTGATAAATTCCACCTACAGTAAATATGAGTGTGTGTTTAAATCCTGCCCTTTGATGGACTCAGATTGGTGTCAGATGCAGGGTGGAATTCCCTAAACAGGCTCCAGATTCTGCGGTGAATGAATAACAATAAACCAATAAAGTTTGACTATAAGCCTGCAAGAAACTCTATGACCCAAGAAAAGTCAAAAGTTAAATATTTGTTACATATCACTGTGGCCTTGCACCTCCAGGGACCAGGGTTCTGCGTGCGTGGGGTTCGCATGTTCTCCTCATGCTTGGTGGGTTTCCTCTCCAGTTTCCTCCCACAGTCCAGAGACATGCAGAGCAGGCTAATTGGCATTTCCAAATTCCTGCGATGGGCTTAAATGGCTAGCACCCCATCCAGGTTGTACCCCAACTCCAGGCCCCCCGCGACCCTGTACAGGATAAGCAGTATGGAGAATGAGTAAGCGAGTGGGATTTGAACTGTTCAGCTACAGACTGTTTTCACAGAGGTTTGGGGGCGATGGAAGGAAAAACCACCTTCCCCCTGGGTGAGTGTCTTAATGCAGGAAACACACATGCCCTGGATGCAACTGAGCAGTTTTATATTTTTACTCTCCAGTGAAGATAAACACAAACTACAGTATGTTGTATCTTATGAACACATTTTTCCCATATCGAACCAGATGATTAAAAAAAAGTTTAACTACTGTATCTACAGACCTGCATGAGTCACTTTCCGTCCATTAGAACATACCCTGTAAATGAGAAGAGCAAACTGTGTTCCTTATTACAGACATGTATGGCAACAAGCCACACGTTCAATTTTCCCCTTCCCTAACAGTGGGAAAGTTACAGTCCCGTATGTATTTATCACTTCTGTATAAACAAAAAACCCTCCCTTTCTGCAGCATCGTGACTCATTGTTAGGCCACCTCTTTGGCCTTCATAGCAATGCAGCTGTAACTTGTACACACAATGTCCCAGGCCAGTGTTCTCTTTTATATGAACATGGAAATACTGCTTGATTAAGAAATTATTCTAGTTGTACCTGTTACCTCTAAATAAACATGTAAAATTTTTACACTGGAACAAAAATGATTGCACCATTATGGGAAATTAATGTGTGGAAGTTCAATCTCTCCGGTTACTGTCTCAGTAGACTTTCCTATCCACGTGGCTTGCCGCAGGGTTCTCCAGTTTCCTCCCACCTCCAAAAAATGCTAAATGATGGATTTGCCAGCAGATTTGAACATTTTGTTAAATAATTAAATAATTAAAAAGCAATAATTAAATAATTAAAAAGCAAACCTTGATGATTTAAATTATTTAAACGCAAAACAATATACAGTATGATGAACTCAAATACAGCAATTTTGCCTTTCTGTCCTCAGTGTGTGTGTGTGTGTGTTTTTTTCTCTTCTCCAGACTCAGTGATGAAGTCATGCTCCTTTAAATCGTTCTGTGATAAATCCCACATGAGTAATGGAGGAATGAAGCTGGAGTGCTGCTTTGGTGATGAGTGTAACGGGCCGCACCGCGCTCATAGTCACGGAGAACATGGCAACGGCGCTGCGGCTCTGGGTTCCAGCCTGAACCTGCTCCTGGGAGCGCTGATGATCCGAGCTGTTGTCAGTTTTGTGTAAAATCTTATTTATGCCAAAAGTAAACACTATAGGACATATTTTTAGTATTGGAGCATGAGCTTTTAAAATGTTAACAATGTTCATAGTGAGCGTACGCTAACAGAAACAAGTTCTGAACACACCTTTCCTTTCAATGGGACTATTTTCTAATATTTTAAAGCAATGATGGAGATATTAACACTATAAATTAATAATAAATATGGTGACCGTCATTGACCAATATTGCTCACCAAAATAATTTTATAATTTATATTCTTAATAGTTTTCCTGCTAAAACAATATGATTTTAACGAAAAGCAAAAGCTCCTTTGATACAGTAATACATGTATAAACCAATATCAACTTCACTAATGATATTATTTTCTATAATTCTATGTAGTTTCAAAATGTCTTAATGACAATGAAAAATTCTTTCTGTTGCGTCCAAATTTCAACTGGTATTGTACATTGCTTTGGGTGTGTGTATAAATGAAAAAAGTTTGTATCAGTTACATTTTCATTACTTGTTTGTTTTAAAAGCCTCGAATTTCAAGTAAAGAAAATTCTAATTTACAGAATAAATTAATGTAAAATTTCCATTTGGCCATCTGTTTTACACTGTGTGCTTGAACAGTCCAGACTTCATCATTAAGGTCTAACGAGGCTTATAATGTCGTAGATTAATTTGCATAGCTAGTAGAGCTTAATAGAGCTTTCATCAAGTATAAAGCTACTAAAAATGTGTTACTGAATGTTCACAGTTGGTGATATACAGTATATAGACTCTAATGGATGGCTTAATAAAGTTGACAGTTAAATAAATTTTAGTTCTCTATTTTTCCCAAAAAAAAAAAAAATCTTTTCCTATATATATTCCCTGTTCAGTTTGCCATGAAGCATATTTTTATACATTAAATCATCTTTAGTATAATATAATTAATTTTGCACACTATCTATATAAATAAAAGGAACGTTTGGTCTTTACATCGGTCAGAACTTACTTTTTTTTATGATATCTTTACCTTTCATACATTGGAGGACCCAAAAAAAGTCTCAGACAATTTTCTGTCTGCTTTTCTGACTGTCTGTATGTCTGACTGTCTGTCTGTCTGTAGTTCGGACAAAATTGAATGAAACTTTGGAAGTACTTAGGTATCTGCCTGAAGTTAAACCAGTGCCATAAATGACATCGAAATGTTGAGTAAAAGCGATTTTATAATCAGTTATGTGCCAGATTTAATAATCTACTTTAAAATAAGCTACTAATAGGATACTTCCTCAATGTAAAGAAACATCAATAGATATTAATTAGAAAAGCTAAACTGAATATTTTTACTGGGATTACTTACTATGCTCACCACTGAAATAACAGCGATTACATGAAAGCTGATCAGCTTATTTTTAGCGTTAACCTTTTAACTATTTCTACGAACTGTTGTCCCATGAATGACAGGCACTTACACTAGTATTTAATATTTTAAACATCACATGTACTGTACCTCATTAGCTGCATACAAACAGTCAGACAGCCTTTATGCTTTGCATGAAAACCAGAAACATGTAATATGTTTCGTTTTCTCTCTGATTTCAGTGGCCTCTTTAAAGAGTCCCAAAATGGAGACATGGGACCCCTTATATAGCCTGAGGGCCCATGGTTTGTAAATCAATTTGCTAGCTTAGTTATATTAATTTATACAAAAATGTTGGAGAATGCTCAGGGTTTTTTAAACAGTGATATTTTCCAACATGGAACGTTTTCAGGACAGAGGTGTTTTCTGGTTTGTTGGTAACCTGGCAATTAACACCAAGAGAGAAAAAAAATAAGAGGTTGTTGGGGGAAGCACTGTTTACTGTATGTCTGTTAAAATTTAAGTGATAACAATCATGTTTTTTTGTATATACATAGATGCATAAGTGAACAACTGACACACCATGCAGCAACATAGAACAGCTGTAATCTAGATGACTCAAAAAAAGGTGCTATGGGAGGCAAATCAAATGGTTTACAGCAGCTCAGTCAAAATGTGACTCAAGAAATGTGCTTGAGCCTGCGGATTGCTAAAAAACCCCAAAAAGTTCATATAACAGCATAGCCAGCAGCCTATTCAAATTTGTCACGGCAGTGGGGAGAAAGCATTTAACAAGCGAATAGGTCCTGGCACTTGAAATAGACAGGTGAGTGCCGGTGAGTTGAGGCACTCCCTTTAGTGGCACATTCCATGATACTCTGAACCTGTGACTTGTACACACATGGTCTCGAAAGACTATGTAGTTTAACACTGACTATCAAGTGGATCATACCTCTGCCTAGTCTTCCTTGTTATGTTTGAAATGTGCTTACCCCATACTGTAAGTATTGATTTGAGAAGAGGTTCATTTTCTAGAGCTACTATAGCCATGCACAAGCTTGGTTCAAATATTGCCTTCCACTTTACAACCTAGTGCTTCAATGTTTCTAAGTCAGCATTTCAGTAGAAGTGATTGGTGTAAAAAGGGTATAATTATCATCATTTACCAAGTCTTCGACATTGTCGCTGTCTGTACCGCTTTATCCTGTATATAGGGTCACGGGGGCCTGGAGCCTATCCCAGGAGACTTAGGGCACTATGCAGGGTTCACCTTGGACGGTGTGCCAATCCATCACAGGGCACGTTTACCAAGTCATCAGTGAAAACTGAGAATATCAGAGGGCCTAGAATAGAGCCTTGGGGGATATAAGCATAAACTAATATAGTGTTAGAATTCTGCCCTGGAAGAGCCACACAAATGAATTTTCCGGAGAAGTACTGTAGCTGTTGACCCAGTTGAGCAGTTTTGCACAGTGTTTGTTCCACCGCTGCGAGAGGATTATTTGCCATACTGTCGGCTGGTCTAAATCCAAATGGCCTGCATGAGCTCAGGTTTCAAAATGTTTTTCAAAATGAACACCAGAGGCAAAGGTTGAACATGAAAGAGAAAGGTGATGCAAGTTCTGCTGGGCAAAGTAACCTTATTTGGATTCAGTCTCTTGAGCTGTTTGGAGATCAGCTTTGGCCAAAACTTAATTGCATCCAGTGTGGCTTCAGTTTTCTTTTTTGCTTCAGGACATAATGATCAACAGAGGTCTGCATTTTTCAGCAAATAGAAGACATGAGACTTGCAGAAGACATCTTTCTTCTTCTGGCAGTGATGTACACTCAACTGTTTTCCCTGATTACAGGGATTTCCTTCTGTCTGGATCTTCCACTTAGGCGTTTTACAATCTGCAACCCCTTTTTCTGGTAAGGTTGCTGTTTATACGTTGTTCTATCGCTTTTATGTTGTAATTGATTCTAGCAATCTTTTCAGCACTGATGTAGTCATGCCTGGTTTGGTGAAACTTTTCTTCAAGGCTGTGATCTCAGCCTTCTTCATCCCATTGAACAGTTGATGTTTCCTTTTGGCTGTCTGTCTAAATTTGTTATTAAGCCATGCTTTGTCACTAGGCTCCTTGGTGGTTGTTTTGCTTGGAATGCAGAGGTCCACAGACTCAAGAATTGTGAATGTGACATCTTCTCTGGTTGGCTCTGTGAGGATCTGTTGAAGACAATAGCAAGTTACACTTGACACTCTTTGTATTGAACATAAAAATTTCCAACTAGCAAGATAGAGTTGGCCCTGTTTGCTCTAATTTGGAAGTGGTGTTTGAGTTAAGGTCACATCAACTCAAAATACTCTGGGTCCCTCTTTGGGCCAGTGACATATATGATACCAAATGACAAATACTAGAACAATGAGTGCCGAACAAGAAGTGACTCAAATTGATACTGCTCACTTGATGCATAGCAAGACATAGGTGGTGATTAGGGACATGTGACATGGTGGGGCTGATAGGTATAGTAGTTCTTGACATTTTCAGTGCTACCATGACAGAACCCCCATTAAGGCATAGCTCCCAGAGCAACATCAGGATGGTGTTAGGGCCTTTGGGCTGGCAAGGTCCCATGGAAGCAACCACCTTTAACTTCAATGCAATATGCAGGAGATGACTACTACCACACAACAGGTGAGGCAGAATAAACTCACCTGCATTGCTAAGGTGCATGAAAGCATGAAACGGGTCCCATTTGCCAGTGCAAATAGGGGAGTGAAGTCCAAGGCAGAGCCAGAGAGGGTAAGTAACATCCACAATGATACATGAGTAAGGAGAAAGTGTAGAGTCTATGTGATAAGTTTTCTCCAAGTAGATGGCTGGTGTACTGTAGCAATGTCCAAACCTGTATAGGGAAACAGATTTACCCCATGGAGGGTCATTGAGCTGTGGTATCTTCTGCAGGGCACAGGGTTGCCCCCCAACCTGCAACACGGGTGATGTGATTAAGAATGCATGTACTGTAATGTGCTGGGGCTGATGGTTCATATAGACTGTTGCTACTTCAGCACTATCATGAAAGGTTTACTGTCTGTGTGTAATTTTCTTACGTTTTCGCCGAGTCTGCATTGGATTTCTTTGGGTTCTTTGGTTTCCTCCCATCTCCCAAAAATGTTAGTAAGTGGATGCTTACAAGAAATTACCCCTAGGTGATTGTGCATGATGCTCTGTGATGGACTAAAGTTGCACCTGGGGTGAATTCATAGCCAGTGTTCTCTTGCCTATTAGGTAGGAGTTTGCTGAAGATGTGAAGTGAATTAATTAATGAATGTCAGGAATATTTTAATAGATTCTGAAAGTAAGAAAATATGGTTTCACAGATGATGTGTGTATAGTCTATACAGCCCCTGGTGCAAAAGTATCAGTATCAACCCATTTCATTAGTCATCTCTCTCTCTTTCTTTCTCTCTCTCTCTTGGTCTGTCTGCCTGTGGCATTCACTTTCTCACCCCCCCCCCACACACACATTCCGGAGTCAGGAAAGGAGGAGGAGAGGGGAGCAAGGGAAAACAGTCAAAAGCCCTGGGAGAGTGAAAAGGCAGTACAGTGAAGACCAGGAACGGTGAACTGGAGGAGCAGAACAACTTCATCCAACTCGAGTGACTTTACACTGTGAGTGTGTAAGAACCACAACGACTTGTTAATAGTTTACTATGTGTATACTGCAACATGTCTTTAACTATTTACACTGATAACATAATGCAGCTCAATTTTTAGGAAAGGAAGTCTGGATGGATCTTAATAGAAGTACTCAGAAATACACTGGTTTTAATTTGACAGTCAGGCAAGAGTTTAGGATAGGCACTTGTCTAAATGTAATTCTGGTGGAATTACTTTCACCAGAAACCTGGTAAACCTTGGTGGAGGTTAAACTTATGTCTATGTTAAATACACATCTTTAATAACTACACTGACATACATTTTAATACTTATGTCATGTTTCAGGGCAAAATAAAACCCATATAATTGGGTGTAAAATTGATTATTTGTTTGTAAATGTGTAGCTTGAAACTATACAGTAGAGGTTTTAGATGTGCAGTCTTCGAAATGCAACTCTCTAAGCCCTGGTATACTATTTTAACTGTATAATCCTGGGTAAAATGCCATTTACAGCAGGATTGCTCTGGTTTAAAAGCAAGTCTTTAATAACGAGACTGGTCTAAATGTTACTATGGTGTGTCTTAGTATAAATGTAACCTGTTATAATTAATGTTGGTTTAAAACTTTTTACTTAATGTAAGTGTTTAAAAGCAGTGTAACCTTTAAACTATAAGCCTTGAACTAACACACTTACCTAGATGTACAAGTTTAACAAGTGTAATCCTGAAACTGCAGCTCTCTCAGGTCTGTACTAGTCTAAATCTAAGAGGATACTGCCTTAATACTTAGTTGCACTGATTTTAATTGAGGCTATATGCAAATAATTCGGAATAGTATTAGTTTGAAGGTAAGCATTTAATAATGTTTCAGATTTTTTTTTTTTAAAAAAGGCTTTAAAGTTTTTACAGAGTTTGGTCATTTGGTCATAATTTACATGTTTAATCATTTAAACCTGGTTTAAATATACATACTGAAAACAATATTGTTTTAAGACTGGTCTATCCGAAATGCTTTAGAGAATTATATTTATATTTAGTTTCATTCTGCTTTAAACGGGTTTAAAAACCTGGATGTAAGTGTTTAAAGACTTGTGCTGCTATAAAACTGACTTAAACAGTCTTTAAAATGTAAACTGGTTTAAATTTGATCTAAAAATAAGTTTTAAGGAGTTTTATGCTGATATTGCCCTTAAAGTCAAGACTGTCCTGTATGACTTTAAAATATTCATTATATTTAAATGTATAGAGAAGGCAGGATCGTGTTATCATGGAAAGTCGTAATTTAAAAATGAATACGTGCATGTAACAGAGTGATGGAAGACCGAGTTAGCTCAGAGAAAAGGCATGCATCCTAATTAGAGCAGTCTGATGTTATCTGAGTTATTCGCATCGCAGTCCATGGGCAGGTAAGTTCATTTCTGGAATTTAGAAATGTCTTCTTTTTTTGTTAAAAAAAGATTTCCAGTGCTGGGCAATATGGAAAAGTATCGTGTTAAGACACTTAGTTTGTTTAGACTGAACAGTGCCATATGGTAGACAGTCAGAATGAATCCCAGGTTTCCCAGATGTCAAATTTAAGCTAATCTGTCAGTGCTGTTATATCTTTAGTCTTGAACACCTTGAACATTATGAAGTAATGCAAAATTTGCTATGTATTTAAGGCCAAACCAAATTGCAGAAGACCTACAGTATGCTCATTAGTATTCATCTCGTCTGTTATTTAAGACAGTCTTTTTTTCCCCACCCACACCAGAAACTTGAAATGCAGCTCTCTAAGACTTGTACTTGTAATAATAAAAGACTTGTAGTGATTTAAACCCAATGTTTTAATTTATATCAATATAAAACTGGTCTACATGTATGACAAATGGATAAAAGTAACTTATTGTAGGATTTAAAAACAAGTGTTAAATAACCACACTGGTCTGATATAAATGTAATGCATTATAAGCTGGTTTAAAACTGGTTGAAGTGTTTATAAGAAATTTAACATTCTAACTATAACACTGAAAAAACGCAGTACCCCATATGTAGAATTCAAAGAAGTTAATCTTAGAGAGTTTAAACTCTCTACAGCTTGTCCTAGTCCATATGAGATACACTGGTTTAAAACTGGTCTAAATGTATAACACTGGGCAAATGTAACCTATACCAGGGTTGTGCTTGTTCAAGTTCAAGACTTTAATAATGACATTGGAACATATCTGCATTCTTTCTGTGTCTGGTTATTATCTCTTACTGTCGACATTAAGAGAAAGTTGAACCAGCTGATGACCCTGTAGACCCTCTATAATAACTCTTTAAAGAACTGCTTAAGGGGGAACAGTGCTGAAAATTGTTAGACCTCTGAGGCAAAAAGATGAAGAGATAGTTAGGTTATTAACATAATTGGTAAGGATTTAATGAAATTTCTGCAGTGCTCATGTAGCACTATATTGATTCTTTAGTCATGTCCTTCATGCGTAACCATGATGATCAAGTGACTCCACTAGTAGAAACCACAAACTTTATAAAAGTGTAAAAATGTTTTTTCATGTTTCACAAATCTTCACGCATTCTTATTTTTACATGAATTTTAAATGACTATTTCCCCCCATTACCATCAAATCCCTTAAATGCTGTAAGTTGCAAGGCAGAGCCTTAATAGATAACACAGGGTGATAAACGCATTGATGTGGTTGGGAAGTCAAAGGCTAGCCCTCTGGTCTGATCTCATAGAAGAGCTTCTCTAGTTCAAATTTCCAACAGTGGGTGTGTGAGCACCAGAACTGGACTATGGTACTATAGAAGGTGGCACCTTTTACACCCAGTGGTCAGCCGGGTGCATGTGCTTCACTTAATTGGGAAAGAGATGGTAAAGGGATGCACCATGGGAAAAAAGACAAGCTGGCAGACACAGTGTGATGCTCTGGGCAATGTTCTGCTTGGAAACCTTTGGTCCTGCCATTCACTATCCTCATAACCACTGCCGCACAGCAAGTACTGTACACCCCTTCTTAACACCAGTATTCCATAATGCCAGTGGTTCCTTTTGGCAGAATAATGTGCCTTGCCATACTGCAGGAATAGTTCAGGAATGGTTTAAGGAAATTAATTTGTGTTCAAGGTGTTGACTTGGCCTAAAAATTCCCCAGATCTCAACCCAATCAAGCATTTGTGCGATCTGATCCATGGACGCCCCATCTTCTACAAATGTCTTGGTGCCAGAAAAGACAGCACAACTTCAGAGGTCTTGTGTAGTCCATGCCTCTGTGGGGCTGTTAGGTAGACCAACTCAATATTAAGCAAGTTATTTTAATGTTATGACTAATCATTGTCTAATATATCACACACATCGAATAGTATATATATAACAAAATCTTTTTCTGTGCGAAATGTTTGTGGATTTCTGGAAGGGTGTTTCACTTTCTGGAAGGGTCTCCTGCATGCTCGATGTGTGAGTGTGAGCCTTACATGCTCTCATTGAGGATTTATTTTTGCTGTGTAATTCAGTACATTGTTTTCACACTGGAGAGTCAAAGATCTCATGTTCTGCTTATCTGTTGTGAGGTGTGGCTTTTCCATTATTAGGGGGGAAAAAAATCTCCTTTTGAAGAAACCCCTAGAGGTTTTATGTACAACAGATGTTTCCGTTTTATGAGAGATGATCTGAGAAAAACCCATCCATCTGAGAAAAACCTTTGAAGAATCTTTTCGTCTTCTTCTTCTGCATCTTCTTCTGGTAGAATGTACATTGCATTATTACTTGTACTATTAACTTTAGTAAACCCAGGTTTAAAACCCAGAAAAAAAATGAATTCTGAACCACAGGGAAGAACCAATTTCTTTAAAAATAGAGAATTCGGTGGAATCAATCATTTGTGTTTGTGATTCTACTCAGATCTTCACTCCTTACCCTAGCACCCAAACCACCTCCCTGTATTGGGCATTTAATGTTTGTTCTCCATCAAGCATAAACACAGGGTTGGTATGAGAGAACATCATTGCATGGTTAATGAACATTCTGGAACAACCTCTTTGGTTAAACTTGATCTCATAAAAAGGGTTTGTGGTGTGTTATGTTAACTGCTGAACACAGACCTGGCAGCAAGCATGTGCTTCAAAAGAGACTTAAGTTCAGCAACACAGCAATGCTCCTAATTTGGACAACAGAGCAAATGCTTTTCATTTGTGAGACTTGAGATCCTGTCTTCATGTTCAAATAACAGTTTAATAACATAGATGAAAACGGTGTTGCTAGGCAAATATTGAGGCTAATACTTTAGCTAGTTAGTACACAACTGGTTACTCTTATAGGCAATGTAGATGTGCACTGATAAAGAAAATATGCAGCTAATATTGCATATTACTTAGACATACTGTAGTATTGACCGCTAGGTAAAATTTCCAATTGTTCCATGATTCTTATTAAAACCTCATACCTAAGACTTGTATTACATGTGTGTTGTATTTTCTGTTTCCTCAGATCCCAGACGCTCTACATTATATGTGTGTGTGTATGATGATGGCCATGCGGTCGTCGTTTGTGTCTGTGGCGGTGTGTGTGTTGGTTGTGTATGTGGGTATGGGTTTGTGTGAGCCCATCAGTTTGCGTCTTTCTGGAGACAGGCGTAAGCACTACGAGGGCCGACTGGAGATGTATTATCGTGGAGAGTGGGGGACGGTGTGTGACGACGACTTCGACATGAACGCAGCACATGTCGCGTGTAGACAACTTGGATACCTCGGTGCTGTCTCTTGGGTTCCATCTGCAAAATACGGCAAAGGAGAAGGTGTGTGTGTGTGTGTGTGTGCTGTTTGCAATGTTGCCATTAAAAAGTCATTACCGGTTAAAGGGGTCCTAATAATGTCATTTTAAACCATTAAATGTAATCTGTATAAAAAAAACTGATTCATCTTTTTAAGTGTTGTAAGTTTCATGCCATCCTTTAGATCTATATTAGCTAGTTAATAAACTCACTTGCATTTATAAATCAGCAAAAGTGGGATTAAAGTATTAGAGTAACAATTTGTGATCATATTTGCTGAGATTTATTAGTAAGAATTATGAAAAGAGTGGTGTTGAAGTCAACCCAGGACTTTTGTTTGTGCAGAATAACAGAACACAGTTATGAGTTATCCCTATATTTCTTTATATAATCCCCTGCTACACAAATGCACTTCTCCCAGAGTTTCACTAGTACTTGGATACCATCAAGGTAGAAAGTTTTCTCAGTACACCAGAGCCATAATCAGACTTCCTGTTCCTGTTTACATCTGAAACACTGGCCTCCCAGGAACTCCCTTAATGGCTGTGGACATGTGAAAATGCCAGGACTTTATGAAGGAACTTCCAGCCGAGTCCCTGTAATGTGCAAGTGGTGTCGGTGAATGATTTTGTGTACAGATCCCACAGACAGATGCGTCTCTTTTACACAAGAATCAGACGTTCCACTTGCTGGATGTTCGTGGGAACAACTGCAGGTGCCTCTGCGTCACCTCTGTTGGATTAATCGTTCATGGACGTATGGCCTTCTTTAAAACATTTGCACCATTCAAATGTTTAACTGTGGCTGAAATCTTCTGAATATGGTTTTACGCCTTTATTCCCCTGAAAGTTCTGATTTGACCTGAATGCACCTTTGTGGGCTTTTGGTGGGCTTTTTTTCGGAGACTAATTCTATTTTCATGCAGGTGCAAACAGACAGCCTAATAAAGTTATATATAAACAGTGTAATATTTGCTGTGGCGATGCCAATAGCCTGTCTATATGTTTAAGACACAAAAACAGGAATAATTTAGCTATAAAAGATGTCCCCTCTTAGTCAGATCCCATGACTAAATGTTTCCTCAGTTAGAACTCCACTGAATAAAGAAACACTATCCCCCATTTCTTTCTCTGTTCAGCTCATTTCTGGGAAATCATTTATTATTCAATGAAGCACATGAAATACAGGAAACCGTGATAGACAGTGTGTGGATAAGGAAAAATTGTGTCTTAATCGTTTTGACTGTTTGTCTCTTCCTGGTTTTGTGTGTGTGTAGGTACTATCTGGTTGGATAATGTACACTGTACAGGGAGAGAGGCATCGATCACTGACTGTCAGTCAAACGGGATTGGTGTTTCAGACTGTAAACACTCGGAGGACGTTGGTGTCGTCTGTACACAAAAACGCATCCCAGGATTCAAACACATCATCACTGAAAGTAACGATGTGGAGGTGAGACATACTGTCACACACACTCAACATAACACACACATACCCACTTATGTAAAAGGGGTCCAAATGTCTGAGACCACGATGAAAATCAAAATGAATATCCTATATAGTATATATATATCAGATATTCATTTTGATTTTGTCAGATGTGTCAGATTGGTCATCAGATCATTGTTACAAATATAAATTTAATATAACAATATGTTAAAATATAACAGTTGTGTTCTTGTGTACACAAGAAGCTGATTATCACTTTACTTTGTTTTTTGTATATAGCCTATACTTTATTCAATTTACATATCCATATTGGATAATAATTTGGCGTAAACATACTCTAAAGCATACTTTAAAGCAGCCTCAGACATTTTTGACAAAGAGAGACAAATACAATAAGATTGCTACACATTCTTAGATTTTTATATATTATTATAACCATTAAACTTTATTGTTCAGAGTTTGACCCTCAGTTCATGTTATTATATGCCAATGGGCACCCAGGGCTTACCCGTGCCTGCAGGACCAAAGGCCAGCTGTCTGGTTTGATCCCACAGAAAATCCAATACAGCACAAATCACCGAAGGAAAATCCCAATTTTCCTATAATGTGTGAATGTGCATATGAATGTTGACCGGAGGTCCACAGTCATAAAATGGGAATAAATACAGTGTTAATCACCATGGCTTCCACTGCCCCTAGTTGGACTACAGATGTTCCTAGATGGGTGGATGGATACTATGAAAGGAAACATCCACTGGGGATAAATGTTTCTTAGTGGCTTTGTTATTTGGAGTTTTTTTGTAAAGAAATATAACATTATGGACTGACACCAATCTTTGTTTTGGAGGAAATCACAACTTAAAGTTTCACCTACAATTTGAGATCATATTCCAGTAAATTGCATTATTTAAACATCAGGTAACAAGTCAGGTTTCTTAGAAAGAAAGAAGATGCATAGGCTTTATGGATAGATAATAACCTTTCATTAAACAGGAAGCGTAGACTAAGCAGGCCACCTGTTCTAGTCCTGTTCTAACTCTTGTCTCTTTAACAGCCAGTGGTCAGGCAGTAATCCTTATCAGCATGTCCTCATTTCTGAACTTTCCAGCCCTGCTTATTGTTGTTTCTAGAAGAACGATATCAATTTCATGTGTCCTTCTTTTTCCTTGTAAATTCACAGCATGAGAAAGGACCACAAAAAACACACTCGTCCACTCACTAATGAATACGCACATAGTTCCCGTCTTACAGCGCAGACTTAAAAAATGCGCACTTGCTGTTTACTTTTTCCCTCCGTGATCTTCGGCACGTCTCTGTGGAAGTGTTTGTGCTCATGGAAACCGAGGTGAGCTGTCTGTAATGTTGGTTTCCAGCCTCCACAACCTTGGAGGCTAATGAGCTTACCACAGACAGACAGACACACACACACATGCACACACACACACACACACACACACACACACTGCCCACAGCTCTGTGTCTGATCAGCCAGTCTCGCTCTGAAATGCTGATTCGTGGAACGGATGACGACATTGTTAGGGAACCCCGTCTCGCCCCTGAAGGAGAATCCCTTCTTTTTACACACAGCGGAAAGACTGTGTGGGTTTTATTACCCCGCGGTGACAGGCAGTTGGTTTAGGAGAGGCACTGGATGGGTGAGGGGGTCCTCTAGTCACTTTCCAGTAACATAAAACCTCCATACACTGACACGTAGCCTCCTCCTAATGGCTTTACCTCCTTCTGTATGTCTGCGTGACGTTAGACACATCTGTAGTAGATGAGTAAAGTTTTCTCTCAGCAGATACCATCAGTCTGAGAAAGAAGCAGCTGCTGTATGCCTAACCAGCTTGATGATTTCCTTCCAAAATTTCTCAGACATTTTAGATAATATTAGAGCACTTATTTAGACATTAAACAGCATAACTGCTTTTTTTTTCCGCTACCATCATATGTTTTTTTTTTTCCAATTGATGGAACTTGACCCTTCATGCTAGTTTAATACCTAACTTAAAGTAAATTTTTTGTGTACGTTACACTATTAAAGAACAAATATTTTTGAACATAAATTTTTAGCATCGTAGTTTGACTATTTTTACTAGATCTGTTTATCTTGGAATGTTCTATTTCTTTTTTTCCAAATGAACAGAAAAAAAGAGTTAAAGAATGATAATGATGGAACATCCATGCTGCTTAGTTGCTTACGTTGTAGCAGCTATTAACAGTCAGTCCCTTTGAAGTTAACAAGACTGCATGGCGTGTTAAAAATAATGTCCCTATGTCGTTAAACTTAAACTTACAGCTATACATCTGGTACAAAATGCTGAGATAAAAAAAAAAAAACTCCACAATGTCAGAAAATTTATGTTTATGTGGGATCAATACATCACTCTGTATAAGTTAATATTATTTAAACACTGATGTTATGAATGATAACATTAAAACACAAGACATTAACATTACGTAGTGTGAAGCAGCTCTGGCTCCTCTAGCCATGACTCCATATGACCTCTGGGGGCGTGCTGTGGGATCTGGCAATTAATCCTGTGCCATTAGTGGGGGATCCTTAGGGTGCTGTGGGTTTTAGGGTGGGGCCTCCATGCATCAGACTTCTTTGTTCGGCGCTTTCCATGGATGTTCTTTCCGGTTGGGATTTGGGGGATTTGAAGGAAGGGTTAACAACCTTGACTCTTTGCCTGCTAAGCCCCATACGCAGCAGGCTGTAATGCACTGAGTGTTCTGATACTTTTCTATAAAGGCGGCACTACCTTTTTTCAGCAATTTTTACTACATTGGCTCCTTTGTGGGATTGGACTGGATGGGCGAGCCTTTGGTCCCCATCCACAAAATGCATAGATGCATGCACCAGATGTACCTTGGGTGCCCATGATCTTGTCACCACTTTAATCAATGTTATTTTTAATATTTACTGAAATGAATCCAATATTCAATTAGCCTTCCAGTGGTGTTAGTATTGTGGCTGATCAGTGTATACCTGCAGTTTTACTATCATATCTGGTTTTGTATAAAAAATTTATCAACACCTATTGAGTGGTCATAATCCGAGATATTAGTTGCAGTTTAACATTAACATAGATGACTGTTTAATTAGATGGTTTTCCATGCACACAGTGAGAAAATAGTATAGAATAGAATGTTACAGCTGCACAAAGTTTAATTTAAAAAAGGAGGGGGAAAAAATCTAACATTAAAAATAAATCTTATCTTTAGCTTGGTGTCTGTAAAACCATAAATCCCAGAGAATTTATTGCATGTCCCGATGCTCCCAGTAGAGAGACAAAGAAAAAAACATTTTTTTGTACAGAATCTCTGCCGATTTCTGCAGACTGCAGATTTCCAGGTGGTTAACATTACTCTGTCTGCTATGTGCTTCTAATGGGCAAAGCCTATCATTGGGAATGTGAAATGATCACTTTTCCTCTAGTGTCTAGAAGACAGAATTAATCCTCCAGCCTGCTGTTGGTCCTCTTTATTCAAAGTTAAATTTCCCTTAATCATGTTTATTTATTTTGATCAATATTGAAATTACAACAAGGCTGATGAGCATGATTTTAATACTGCGATAGTTTCAAAGCCAAATCCTGGCAGCGTCACATAGATAGACTGTCAGCGTGGCAGAATGGGAACAACCAGAATGGGAACAACATATATGAAGGTTTTAAACTTTTTCAAAAGTAACAAGTATTACAACCTGCATATATATATATATATATAAAAGATATTTAATACAGCATTAAAAGTTGCACATAATATAATATTATGTCAAATTCTTGATGATTATGTTAAATTTAGTTATTTTATTCAATTCTTTTGGTTATATGAGTGTGATTTCTGTTTGACTTTGCAAAACGCTACAACTCCACCCCCACAGTTTTTTCAAAGTGGATAAATCTCTGTGCACTAGCAATAAGACATTGGCACATGTTTTTATATCAAAAATATATAGCAAACTCAAAATTTGTGTTTTTGTAGTGCATTTTATTTCAACGAACCTTTACATTACGAAAAGTGGTACAAAAAACAGTACAAAAAGGATAGTTTACAGGATAGTTGAAAGTTATTTAAAAGTGTTTTCTTGTATTTTATTTTACTTGTAAGTTTAATGCTTCTAAAATAAGTATATATAGCAATTAAAAAAATAGTTTGGTTATAGACAACTTTGCGTTCCAGAGATAAATAATTTTCCAGATTAAGTAAAAGCCTGAAAATTGCCTTCATCTCATTTTGCAGCGAATCCATTGGCATCAGTTAAGATTATAACAGAATTGACTGCGCTAAAAACACTCTCAGAAAATCCTCACTTGACGCACCGTGTGACTTAAGGTCATCTGGTGTTTCTAGAGATCCCCATCTCTGTGTGTTCTTCTCATTGGTGGGTAATTTACTGTCAGAAGCAAAGAGTGTTCCAGCATACTTCACTCATTCCTGCTTGTTTAATGGACAAATAGTTGCTTTCTTAGGCGTCTGACTCAATCGTCAGCTAAACACTTACACAAATATTACTCCATTACACCCGAGCGTCATAATGTCCTTTCTGTCCCCTACATACACACACTCTTTTATTCACATGTGTTTATGGCCCTTATTTGTATTTCCGTTACCCGGGCGTTGCTAATGCTGTGTGAAACATTCAGACGGGAGTGTGGAGAAAGGTGTGTCTGAGGTCAGAGTTTGTTTTACGGTCAGTCAGTACAAACACAGAAACTTTACATTATCACTTATTCCGAGCACTTCTTCCACTTCTCTTTATCCCAGCTATTTGATTGTGCATAGCTCTACTGAAACCAGCGAATCACAAGCATCTGTAAATTTATGCATAAAACAGGGCAGTTAGTGCCCTCGTCTGATGTTATTATGTGATAAGACATAGCAGTTTCACACGTTTCCTAGGAAACAGGTATTGGCATTTACCTTTTTCTTGAGTTGCTAACTTTAAAATGGATTTAAATCCTATTTTTGTGTTTATTTATTTATACATCTCCTGCATTTGGTGACTAGATTTTGGAGCTAGCTGTGGAGATGCTGGCTGAAGAGGCCTGGGGTGTATTGAATATTCCAGTTCATCTCAAATGTGTTGATTTCATTTACATTGACAGCATTTGACAGACGCCCTTATCATCTAGAGCAACTTACATTTTTATCTCGTTACGCATCTGAGCAGTTAAGGGTTAAGGGCCTTGCTCAAAGGCCCAAAAATGGCAACTTGGTGGTGCTGGGTTTGGACCCCTCTGATCAGTAGTCCGATGCCTTAAACACTGAGCTACCCCTACCCTGTGTTCAGTGGGGTTGAGGTGAAGTCCCAGCTCACTTTGTACACAAAGGCATTGTTATGCTGGAACAGAGTTGGGACCCATAGTTCCAGTGAAGGGAAATCTTAGTGCTACACCATACAAAGACATCTGATGTGTAGGCGTTTTGGGAAGAACCACACATGGGGGAGTGATGGTCAAGGTGTTTATGTGCTTTTGGCCATATGGTGTATCTAAATGTTGAAATAAAAGGATGTGGTGGCTCAGTCTGTGTTTTAGGCTCTGGATTACTTGTTTGAAGGTTGTTAGTCACCGTTGAGCCTTTGATCACGCATCAAGCATCAAAGTGTGTGTGTGAGTGTGTGTATGTGTGTGTGTGTCGGACTAGGAGCAGCAATACAGGACTCTATTGATGTGATGAATGAATGTTCCTCTGTGGCTGAGCTAACACCATTAGCGCACATAGCTCACATCCTGTAAATTCCACAGATCAAACTTGTTTCTTTACATTTGCCATATTTGCCTAATTCACCTCAGTTTTTAGCAAAGTAAATGAGTAAAAGTGGAGTTTTCACATTTTTCCGATGGATTCCTGAGGTCTAAACAGATTGAAACAGAATCCTAACATCCATCAGTTTTCGCTGCTACAGTTATAAAGTTCTTAATGCTGTCCTATTGTGTGTTTATAAATATTTATGTTGTGTCCTTAAGTCTTTAGTGTGGTTTTATTGCTTCCTGAAGCTGTTGTGTCCATCCAGCTTGTCCCTCCATGTTGAAAATCTTGACCTCTTTACTCCTTAAGTTTTAGTGCTGTTGTAAAATCAGTGTACGCATTTCTTCACCTTGGTAGCATTTGTTGTGTGTTGTGTTGTAATGTCATGATGTGTCATGTCTAGAACAATTTATTTTAGTCATATTCACTTTTTTTTTTTTTTTGCAGTTTCAGGTGAATAAATTATACCCGTTTAAAAAAACAGTCTAAATTAACCCCAGCCTATTTAAAAGATCCCAACACCATTTTAAGCACCTTTTAAACTAAACTTAATGCCCCTTTAAAAAAACCCTGAAGCCCAGGTCATTTTTAGACCAAACCGAACAATCCGAAGGAAAAACTTTAAAACAAGACCAGACAAGCCCACATACAGCAAACATTGGAAATTTGAGAAGTCCATTTTCGAGCATGTACATGTCCACATTTACAACCAGAAAGAGACATTTTTTGTCCGGGCTTCTACTGGTCCATATTCCAACAAATCGCTTTGGTTAAATATTTATCTGCATTTTTACACAAACTGCCATGCAATTAATGGACCGCTTGAGATCAACAAATACTAGCGAGTTCTGGCACATAAGTAGTCTTGTTGAAAAGGAATGAAAAAAATGCAAGAACAAATTTGTAAATTATTCATCTCAAGTTTATTAATGTTTTGCTAGTCCATATGAAATTTACTCCCTGAGTCACTCAGTCACTCAGTCACTCACTTATCGTATATACCACTTTATCCTGTATTCAGGGTCGCGGGGGGCCTGAAGCCAATCCCATGAGACTTAGGGCACGAGGTGGGGTACACCCTGGACAGGGTACCTATCAATCGCAGGGCACACACACACACATTCAGACACTCACACACTCATTCACACACTATGGGCAATTTCGGAATGCCAATTTGTCTAATCTGAATGTCTTTAGACTGTGGGAGGAAACAGAAGTACCCGGAGGAAACCCACCAAGCACGGGCAGAACATGCAAAAAAAACTCAATAGACACACACAGATCCAAAGTGGGAATCGAACCCAGACCCTGGAGGTGCAACACTACAGTGCCACCCACTAAGCCCCCGTGGCGCCCCATTACACGTATTTTAGTGTCATGATATTTTCAAAAATACGGACATCACACAGGATAAAACAGCTTCTTTTATGCCAGATTTCTGAAAAACAGGCCAGTTTAGCTAGGAAAAAACAAGAATGGGGCAGATAAAGTACCTTTTAAATGTAGTCTTTAATCAAAACCTGATTCTTAGTCATCAAACTGAGGTTCACATATTTTATAAAACAATTTTATTATTAATAGTGTTCCACGATTGAGAGATATTCTTAAATTATCTGAATTGTAGATCTGAGTCAACATGATACCATGAAAAGCTGGTCTAGTGCTAAACCTCCTGCATATGAAGACGTTTTTAATTTAAGTGCTGTAGAGTAAAATGCATGATGTCAGTGAGAGGAATGTGCATCGCCTTTCCCGGGAACATACGATGGAAGAAGAACTTTTACAGTGAATCATTAAGTCACACACAAACACATCTTTGTGAGATATTATAATGTACAACTGTAACTACGCTTACCCAATCCCCTGAGTAACGGAAAATATTTTGGCTCTTTTACTCTTTGAAATAAAAACAGCTTTACAAATATTCATACAGCTTCCAAATTGGCATGTATTACTGTCAATACGCCACATACACACACAGCCGTGGGCAAGAGATGACTGGACTGAATTATGTTCTGATGATGGTTTTTGGACGTTGCTGAAACAGGTAAAAGAATTTTCACTGGTTTGGATTTGTTTTGGATTGCTCTTTGTTGAGTGTATTTTACTGATATCTGTTAAGTATTTCAAGTTATCTGTACTTGGAAATGCTCGTGGTGAGGTTTATTACTAATGTGTGATATGATAAGAACCTGGAGGTGCAAGGCGACGGTGCTAACCAATAAACCACCGTGCCATCCCTGCACTGCATTTTAGTGCAGTTCAAATAAAGTAACATTAGATGTTAAATAAAT
>JAOVVB010000008.1:22406008-22418575 GCA_028570985.1 Heterobranchus longifilis
GAGAATGAACCGGTGGTTATATATTAGCCTAATAGCCTGCAGGAAAACTACGATAGAGAACTGTGATTCGATCAGTAAAAAAAAAAAAAAAAAAACCATCAAATTTCAACCTTGTATGCTATCTGCACATACGTAGTGGTTCAAATGTCACCATCTTACAAATTCCTAAGGAAATACCTTTGGGTTAGGGTTTTTGTGATGGGTGCGTGCTAAAATGGGAGCTTAAGTGATCGTGATCCCCCTTGTCATGCTGGTCACCTGATACCATAAACACTGATCTATAGGCTGAAATCACCCGCACAAGATTGAAGTACATTATAAAATCTTTTGTAATCATAACAAAGACTAAATAAAGCTTACTAGCTTTTCTTAACTCGATAATAAGGGAAATGTAACAAAAAAATTAATAAAAAAATAAAAACAGCTAACTGACTCTGTGCTAGTTCTTAAGACGGAATTTTGTATTGTGATACGGATTGTACTGTAAATGCAGATAATCCATCCCGGCCACCCAAAAATATTATCAATATTACAAAAGACAAAAGTAACTAAACACTGTAACCTAGAATGGACCTCAAAAGTTTTTTTTTTTTTTTTTTTTTTTTTGTGAGGGGGACGTCACGTCACAGGGGACCACTACATTTCCTTTGACATTCCGTCACCCAGAAACACAGAGATGCTGAATGTGTGTGGTGTCTAAATTTGGCCCTTGAGGGTAAAGTTCACATTCCTGAAGCGAGAAACTTGATCTGCTTTGCTTTTCATGCACAATATAAGCTGGTTTGTGGAACCTACAGTATAAATCAATTCAGACATACGAGGACACGAATGCTAACGCTTAGTATTTTGAACATTATTGATGTACCAGGTACATCAGCCGCCCTGGATCCAGTAGCATGAGCTGTTGAGTTTGAACCAATTTCCGTACATTTTTTTGCATAGAGTTCCTAGTTTACTGGTTCTTTCTGGACACCTTGATGGAGTGATCACCTTCCTGCTTTAGAGGCTGAGCCATCCTTGACTGAGTTAATAAACAGCATAAGGAAAATATATTTGACATTTTAAGAATTTTTGTTCATATTTGGCAAAAACTCACCAACCAGCCAAACCAAAACTTCCCAGATCTTTCAATTTGAAGATGTACAGTATACCCTGGTCTCATTAGCATGCATGCCCTTAGCAAATGGCCAACTGAATTTACCTAGCTACATAGCTTGTTAAATAAATGTAATTTATAGATGAGAAATGTGCAACTCTTATGCTTGATTAACTTCAGAAGTAGTCAGGACTTGGAGTTCAACCTCCACATATTTAAGCTAAAATTGAGTGAAAATGAACTCTTCTATGAAGGCCTTCCACTAGATTTTGCAATAGCATTGTGGGGGTTTGTGCTCAATTCAGCCACAAGAGAATTATTAAGGTCAGGTAGTGATGTCAAGCGGGAAGACCTGGGGCAATCAGCGTTTCAGCTCATTTCAAAGGTATTCAGTGGGGTTGAGGTCAGGGCTCTGTGAAGAGACTGAAGTTCCTCCACATGAACCCTGGCAACCCGTTGAAGACTAATCCGTCAGTGTACGACTATACAATTTGTATACAATTGTGTATGGGCCATTGAAAATTCCCAAAGTGTGAAAGCTGAGCGAGAAAGAGAGAGAGAGAGAGAGAGAGAGAGAGAGAGAAAAAGAGAGACTTAGCGGAGTTATTGTTTTCAGACGATATGATAGAAATGGAGTGGAATCGGGTTTCCTTTTAAAAGACTGTCTCGTCCTGTCCTGTGTGTCTTGGTGTTTTTCCAGGCCTCCTCATATTACTCAGATACTCTTAGATTTTTTTTACCCAGAGACAGGAAGAGAGGAAGAAGAGAACTCAATCTCATATGATTATAGAGATTTTGCAAAGAGAAGAGTTTTCTGCTATAGAAATATCACACGTTCCCTCAACAGCTGCAATCTCAGTATGTATTCATGTATAATGACAATAATATTGATTAGAGTGTTATATACTGTAAGATGGAGAATATGATGCAGAGAGAGACTGGTAGGGTTTTAGAGAGAAAAGAAAGAGAGACGGCATGCACTTTATGTGGATTTTTGCTAGTTTACATTTAGCAGACGCTCTTATCCAGAGCAACTTACATTTTTATCTCATTATACATCTGAGCAGTTAAGGGCCTTGCTCAAGGGCCCAACAGTGGCAACTTGGTGGTTGTGGGGTTTGAGCCTGGGATCCTGGGATCTTCCGAACTGTAGTCCAATGCCTTAACCACTGAGCTACCCCTGGCCCTTTTAGTTTGATGATGATGATGATGATGATGGCTGTCTTTTGTGGTGTAATGCTAGACTAGACTTACTTGTAGTACCAGTGCAAAGCAAAGGAGGTGAACATCAGCATATCCTGTATGGTTACCACCATTCAAAGTAATGTGTGGCTGTTTAGAGAGGACGTGCTGTGCTGTACTAAAGGGAGCAGGACATTTCACAAACATACTAAAAGAGGATGAATCATAAGTGCTTCAATACGCCTCCACCTCTCAAAACTTCTTCTCACAATGGTCCTTCTACCAGATGTTGCACAAATGTTAAGCTAATTTCCACAACGTCTTTTGTCAATTGATTCCATCAGCAACTGTTCTGTTAAGGAGAAGTGATATCATCAAAGAGTGACAACTAATCACACAGTCTGAGAGAGACTGGAATATGCAGAACATACTTGCATCAGTTTATTAGAAAAAAACATTTGTTTCTATCAATCTTTTATCACAGTTTCCTGTGATCGTCACCGCAACATTTATATCTCTTATTTATAAGTGTGAACAGTGACAGGAGTGGCAAACCAGATTCTACCATGTTTCTTCATTAACACACACTTTGTTGTTGGCTGCACCCCCTGGTTTTGTTACCCAGTCTGCACCACCCCTCTTGTTATTACCCAATCTGCAGCCTCTTCTTTTGTCAATCTTTTTGTTACCTGATTTGTACTTTTTTGTTGTAATCTAAAATGTACACCCTCCTGCTGCTAACTGATCTGCACCCTAATGCGTTGTTATTTAATCTGCAGTCCCTGCTCTGGGTCACTCTGTCATCTGTACCCCACTGTGTTGTTACCAGATCTACACAACCTCACGCTAATTCTTGATCAGAACCCATATTGCTGTTTAATCTCCACCACTTTTTGGTCTACCCAATTTGCATTTTGTGTCCTTACTTGATTTGCGTCCCCTCTTAAGTTGTTATTACATGATCAGCACTCCAGTGTCCACTTGTTCATTTCCCAATCTGTGCTATTTACAGTAGGTTTTTACCTAATTTGTATCTCTTGTCTTGCCATCGTCATTCCTTTGGTGTCACTACCTGATCTGGGTACATCATCTGTGTTTCCACTTTCTTATTACCAAATCTGGATCACCAGCCTTGAGACCATATGTGCACCTTGTCTAAATGCGTGTACAGTAACACCTAACTGTTTTTCAACTGCTTCATCATCTTTTTTGATAGTTCTGGTTTGGGTTGCATGTTGGTTGAAGGTTGTATCCCAAGGGATACATTTCCATACATAATTGCTTACTTGACCACCAGCAAGTCATAGTCGAGTTTTTGGAGTTCTGCATACCAGCTTTTACGTGTACCCATAAACCTGTCTTTTTAAATCTGGCACATTGATGTACACCTTCTCAGAACTGCAAATCAATCCAGTTGTTTTATTAGCCACAAATCCTGTCCTGGTCACCGTGATGATCGGCCACGTCATGAGGAATGGGAGTCAGAGGTCAAAAGTCATTTGAAGTCAGAAAGCTTTAGGAACAGGTGACCTGACGACCTCTGATTCTGAAGCTGGAACAATATGTGCTTTCTCCTAGATGCACACACACACAGCATGGTGAAATTAAGCAGCAACGTGTGTTTACCTCACAATGAGTCAGTCAAGATCACAATGGCATCTGGTTGTAGGTTTGGTAGGATGGCGTGATCCTGTAGTGTGTGTGTGTGTGTGTGTGTGTGCGCTGATGTTTCTCATATGGGTGTTTCTCTCAAAAGGGCAACCAACATGGGAATAAACAAACCAGCTCCCAGCTCTCCCTCAGACTCCCTCTCTCTCTTTCTCTCTCTCTCTCTCTCTCTCTCTCTCTCAAATTCATGAACACCACTACGAGATTAACTACAAGATTAAAAAACGAATCCCCCTTGTCGTCTACCGACTCGATCTCTGCACATGTCTGACCAACGTGATCTGCGAGACAGGATGCGATTAAGACTGGGGGGATTTGCCGCATCGTTGGCATGGTAACCTTTCCCACACACACATGCACACACACACACACACACACACACACTCCTCCTTGCTCCCCGGCTGTATGCAGGAACATTAGTGCTGTGTAAATATTGTGAGTCTGGAAGTGTAAAAGGAGTGGGGTGTGAAGGGAGAACTCAGCAGTACAGCAGCGGAGGAATGTCTGCACTGAAACCTTCTTAAACCCACACACACACACACACACACACACACACACCATGTCCAGTCATACAGATTTCTCACACACATACATGAAAAGAAGTGATTTACCTCCAACATGTGACTTTATTCTTTCTCTCTGGTTATTTATCCTTTGAGAATATTGCTTTTATTATTTAGGAAGAATTAGTGGAATTTTGTGAGGTCCGCTGCGGACGTTCTTCCGGGTGTTGGCATTTTTAGTTCAAAAGGCAGCTCAAAGGTGAAACAGGTTCACAGTCTCGCCGTTTTTTTACTTGAAACACATGGAAAAACCCCAAAGCGATCAAACACAGGTGTTCCTCTGAGTTAGCACAACTTAAATATGTGCGGTTTATACACAAAGGTCACGTAGTGTGTTAACACCACACAGAACATCAAGTGTTTTTTCGTACTAAGCAATGTTCTGTTCCACCAACTGTTCCAGAACACTGCTGTAGCATTTATTTTTAAAACTCTTAATTAAAAAAAAAATCTTAAAGGAGATAGTCGAGATATCCTGTAGAGTCCCGTGTTCTGGCTCCTTGTAGAATTACAGTACTCCTCGTCTTTTAGATTTAGTAGCAATGTGTTATTTCCCGCTATAACATGTAGTGATCCCAAATCGTCCTCTAGTGTAGATATTAAATACCGTGATGTGACTGGATTTGTATTGAATTTAATGGGCAGTCTGTCATTATGGTGATTACTGTTAATAACACTTTAGGACTTTTTAAATTATTTTATGGCTGAATTATGGCTTATTGAGTCCATAGATGTGATAACCTGGTCATTCAGCACATTCAGGTGGTCAGCTGATTTCATTTTTTGCCACATAACGTTGCTAATTCCAAAGCTGACCAACTGAAGCAAACCCCAGATCATGACACCTCCAGAGGTTTGTACAGTGGGCGCCATGATGGGTGCATGTGTTCCCTTCTTACCCTGACTTGTCTAGTCACTGTATTATCACCCCACATCCTGTTGTCCTTGGACTAAACTGACCCTGACGATGATTCGGTAGTTACTAAAGTTGGTTGATTGAAACGAATGTTTCCATGTTGGTCTCTTGGTTTCTCCCGATTCCTGAATCCCTGTTTAAGAACTGCTGAGAACAAAATTCTGTGGTTTTGTTATAGGGGATTGTTAATGAGTCCTGATTTTATTATTATTATTATTATCTTTTATTAAAGTCATATAATATTGCCCTTTGCAACCAGTTCACACGCTATAATAGAAAATATTTCAGTCTACTCTTGTTTCTTGTATAATGCATTTAAAATGTCTCATGGGAGTTTTTTTTTATTTTATTTTTTTTACATTTGACCCAGCTTTTGCATGCTTGAGTCATATGAATGTATTCATCTCTGTGTTAGGACACTTTCTGCATGTGTTTGCACTTACTGCTGATGTCATTTTCTTGCTTTAACCAATCCAAAACTGGCGTCATTTGTCCTGTCTCTATATCAAAACTAAGTATCAGAAAGGAGAGAATAGATAGAATCATTGATCATGTTTGTTTATTTATTCATTATCTTCAATTTTGTTTTAAGGAAATTGATATTGATGACTCATTTGTACTTATCATACCTATTAATTAAATCTTAAGGGCTTCATTAATCAAAGAATTTGGTCTAATTGTTTCGAGAACTGAAATATTGTATAGAGTATATGACCACCCTACTGTAATTGCAGGGCTGCTGTTGGACTGATGTAATATTTTGTGTTGTATGCTTCAGCAACCTTCGCAAAAACTTACTCATACAGTATCGTTCACTGTAAAAATGACCTCATCTAGCATAAAATGAGAGCTTACATTCTTTCCGATGTATATATATTACAATTATGGTGACACAATATGTTAATTATAGGGGTCGAATTGAGTCTGGAAAATGATGGGCACATCATTTTTTGCTCTTTCATGGGGTTAATGCCAGCAGCGCTTCTGGTTTACTGCACAAAGTCCTTGCCAAACCACACAGAGCGGCTGGTGGAAGAGCCCTTTCCTCCATCCTCTTTCCTCTGGCTTTTGATATTTGCATGAAGTTAGGCTTGTCTGTGTCTAGCGATTGAGGTTTTCCCATTTCAGCCATTCCACAGAGTCTGGGTTTGATTTAGATCTCCATCCTCTATTCATATCACTAGTTTGGTTAGTTAAAAACCCCCACATCTATCCAAAAAGCTACATTCAAGTCCAAATGGCTGAGTTAAGAACCACAGAGCAATAGTCTGTCTGAATTTCAAAGAAATAATTGTTTGCATCCTTCAACTGAGCTGTTGTTAGTCTTTCGGCTGCTCCAGTCGAGGGGTTGCCACAGTGGACCATTCGATCCGCACAACAACTTGGCACAGGTTTTACACCGGATAACCTTCCTGATGCAACCCTCCCATTTAATCCAGGTTTGGGACCGGCACTGCGTCCAGTGGATGGGGTTTGGGCATTGGATGGGAATCAAACCTGGGCCTTCCATATGGCAGGCGAGAAACCTACCACTGAGCCACCAACTGAGCTGAACGTATAGTTTTGTTGATTGTTTCATTTCAACCCAACTGAATGATGCTCTCTCTCTCTCTCTCTCTCTCTCTCTCTCACACACACACACAGACTCTGGATGTGCGGGTAGAGGAGGTGCGTATCAGAGCCACCTATTCCCATCGTAAGCGTGTTCCCATCACAGAGGGCTTCGTAGAAGTCAAGGATGAGGGCCAATGGAGGCAGATCTGCGATGAGAGCTGGACTCCACAAAACAGCCGTGTAGTATGTGGCATGTACGGCTTCCCTGGAGTGAAGGGCTTCAATGTTAAAGCCTACAAGTAAGTCAACAGTCAAGTGAGGCTCGGTCTTAGGGCGTGGCTGTACAAATGTTTAACATGGTAAAATATTTTTTCAGTCAGCAAGAGATCAAAAGCTTGAATCCTGACAATCCCACACACAGCCAACAGAGAAAAAAACAACTCTGGTCTCTGGGTAGAAGGGGTGGCCCTATTCTATTCTTTTGATTGGATTGGCACAACTCGTTCTAAATCTGAAAAGCAACATTTAAATGCACTGCTACCCAATGTTCCTTGTCTGAGTACCCTGTTACCCATTGTAAGTGCTTTTCCTTTGCTCTATCAGCTCACAGAGTGTGTGATAGGTGAGGCATCACGTCAGCATCGGTCGAGATTTAGGTTGTGTAAAATGCATTGAACTCTGAACTCCATCACAGTCTGTGTTTGTGAAATGTGAAATACTTCGTATTAAAATCTTGAACATGTGATTGTCAGTGTTTAGAGTTTTACTGCTCTGGGTTCAAAGATATGCTTTGAAATGCTACTGGTCTTTATTTGAGGTATGATAAATATGTCAGTTCAGTTCCAGAGCAAGTGTAGAGTGAAAGAGTTTAACAGAAACCAGAGTTTCATTTGACATGAAAATGACATTAATACAACATTTTCTTCCTGTGTGTGATGACTAAGTGACCTCTTAATACACTGGAATTCATTTAAAAGTGTTTGTAGCTAAACAGTAGTTACAGAAACCGAACAAGCTTCCGATTGTTCCTGCGTGTGTATAATCGGGCTTTTGTAGACTTATTTTTAGAACAACAGTGTTGTACTAAAATACTTACATACCCTGCTGTGTTTTTTGGCGTCTGCTGCCTACAACACCCCTCACTGTTCAGTCAGGAGCAAGACTTCATTTATGCATTAAACCACACCCTAGATTGGGCCATATGACAAGTTTTTAAATAAGGACCTTTCTATAATTTTCTCTGCTGAGGAGGAAAAGTGAAAAAAAAAAGATAAAATTATCATATAATAACACTATATAGTCTTTTTAGAAGTTTATTTATATATATATGTGGAGGCCAATGGTGACCATTGTATTTATTCCCATTTTCACAACCGTGGTAGTACCTCTGGTCAACATTCTAACACTACATTCAAACACTACAGGCAATTTGGAAACGCCAATTAGCCTAGTCTACTTGTCATTGGACTGTGGGAGGAAACCAGACAAAACCCACTAAGCATAGACAGAACATGCAAACTGCATGCACACAGACCCGAGCCGTGAAGCGAAACCATGACACCACCATGCCGCCTATACTGTAGAGAGAAAAAAGAAATATATATGTGTCATGGTAGTGTAGTGGTTAGCACTGTCGCCTTGGTCAGTAGTCAGTGGATGAAAATCCAAAGGAAAGACAGGTGGAGACAGACAAAGTTTACTGATCAATAATGGAAGCAATATTTCCCTCCCGGAAACCCAATCGCGTCAGAAACCCACACGCGGGAACAAACATGCACAGAATGAATATATTTATTCCAAAAGGAGAGAGACACTCAGATCAGGTGTTTACATGACTAATATTTAACTATTGAACAGATTATCAAAGGTTTTCAGCCCACTCTCTTTTCCTTTGAGCCGGATCGAGTCAGACTGTTCCAACTTAGCTGTTTACATGATGCATTTTTTTCTGATTGGACCATTATTCCCATTATTAGTGGAATATTAGAACCCATGTAAACACAGCTAGTGTCATGTCTGGCCCAATTCTGTTTTTTTGTTCATTTGCAGCACCCTGCCCACAATCTGGCCCTTTTGACTAGTGCTTTCCTTATATGGTCACCACTTCCTGCCTTTGTTAACCTGTCTCTCTCTGTCTCTCTCTCTCTCTCTCTCTCTCTCTCTCTTTAGATTAGTTTCTTGCCTTGTGCATGTGTACTGCAGATTCAAGCTGTGTTTTCTCATTTCTTGTTTTAAGTGTTTTCCTGTGTTTATAGCGTTCCTCACTTCTGACCTTTCTCGCGTTCTTTGGATTTGATTCATGTAACGTCGTGTGATAATGTCCTGCCTATAACCCTGACTCTAAACATTATGGATTTCTGTAAAGTGGAAGATGTAAATAGTCCAAAAGTGTGTATGTACAGTATAGGATTTTGTATAGTTCAATTTAGGGTGATGATACACTTGTTTACCTTGTACAGTACCCGTATGATCTCTTGCTCACTCTTGATAAGTTTCTGCTTCATGCTTTATTTCCTACTTCACTTCATTGCCAACCTGCATTTGGGAGTTATTGCCACATCCCCTGTACAGTCCTGACTTGCTCCAATCCATTTCAAAATATTTGGACCATTAAAGGAGTTCCTGGGAGGCCAGCGTTTCAGATGTGAAGCAGTCCGATCATGGCTCCAGTGTACTGAGAATAATTTCTACCTTGATGGTATCCAAGAATGAGTGAAACTCTGGGATATAGAGACATTAAGGGAGTTTTTACTCTAATAAATGTGTTCAGTTATTCTGCATAATCATAAGTCCTGGTTTGACTTGAACGCTTGTCATACTTAGTTATTGATGATAACAAAATTGTATTAACTAGTAAATATGATAACAGCCAACAGATATCATACTCATAATTAATCTCATGTTATTACTCTGAACTTACTATCTGTTACAGTATGTTATAAGGCAAGCTTTATGGTTCTATAAAATAAACTGTTAAAACAAGAGTTCTGTAGGGAAATTAGAAATGAAATCTCCTTTCTGTCCTCTCTTAGGCTTCTGTCCCAGCGCAGGAAGAAGAACTACTTCGGTTTCTCGGTGAACTGCACTGGAAATGAAGCTCAACTGACCGAGTGCAGGATGGGCAAAGTGCTGAAAGTGGTGAAAAACCTGAACAGCACATGCTCAAATGGAATGCCCGCTGTCATCAGCTGTGTTCCTGGAAGAGCCTTCGCACCCACACATTCGTCAGGATTCAGGAAAGCCTACAGAGCAGAGGTGTGTGTGTGTGTGTGTGTGTGTGTACTACTTTGCAATGCTGTGTCATTTTAATCCGGTTTTGAGTTTATAGCTGTAAATCTAAATGTCTACAGTTTAGCCATAGCATCAGACAGAAAAGCAAATTGACTGAAGGGGAAAGGACGCAGGATGTGTATGGCATGGTAGCTGCTCCTTTCACATCATACCAACTTTATCTAACTTTCCCTTGTGAATTCAATTAATAACCTATTGTGCAGAAGTGTGGTCACTTTTGTTAAGCCTAGGGAGAACATGCAAACTTCAAACTCACAGACAGACGGGAGACGAGATTTGAACCTCCAGCTGGGGAGTTGCCAGATGACAGTGCCCACCAATAAGCCACTGTCAAATTATGTAAATTTTTCATTAAACAAAAAAATCTGTTGGTATTAGTCAATATTTCGCATTAAATCAATAGATAATGTGATGAGGGAGAATCAGTGGCCAAGTGGCTTCATGATGCTTTAATAAGACTGACATGAACAGCTACAAAACATTTTTTTCCCCCTCACTAGCAGGCAGATTGTCAAATCACTTAGAGCAATGGCAGGAAGAAGCCATCCGGCAAACCTCTCCAGCAAGCAGATCACCATGTAACGTCTGGTAAATCCTAACTCAGTCCAGACACGTGCCTTCACACACGTTTCCAGTTGGTCTGGAATGGTTTTACGTGGCCTCACTGTAGCTTCTTATCCAAATATTTTACACACCTAACAGTGTATGTAACCTCAGACTTTTCCGCCACCACCCCAAATCAAATCGTCTCTGACAGGAAAGCAAATTTCATACCTTTTTTTTTTTTTTTTTAAATGAATGGTTCATTTTTCAACTGAGAAGCTGCAGCAGTGCTCGACAGAACAGTGCATCACACAGGGACTTCCAGGAAAAGCCTTAAAAGATCTGGAAAGACAAGGATTACGTAAGATCCCAGAGTGGTTCGAATGCACGCTGATTGTGTGTTTATATAGCGATCATGCTTCCAGCCAGATCCTGTCATCTGGAAGCACTCCATGAAGAGAACAAGACTATGCTGAATAAACACTGCAATGCTTCAGGCTCATGTACCTACAGAGCTGAGGCTTGGTTACATTAGGCTTTGTGTCAGCAGACGTTCCAGAGGAAAAATTTAAAGCATTCCTGTTTGTGGAATTTTTCATTGTGAATACATTTGTTTAAGTTGTTCAAAGTTGGTATTGAGAAAAAATGACAGGAGCACCATGGACCAGTACAACAACTGCTTTAGAGGCGTTTACCTCTGAAAGAACAGTTATTCTCATTGCATAAAGAAGACTGAAAGTAAAAGAAGCATTCATTTTATGAGTCATTTTACTATATAGTACACTATACTCCATCTGTTTATTCATTAATATCCAACCTTATTAAGATCAGCATTGCAGAAGAATCTGGAGCTCAGCTTGGGAACAGTGGGTGTGGAACAGCAATGCACCCTGGATGGGATGCCAATTCATTGCAGTGCAATATGCCCAAACACACACACACACACACACACACACACACAGAATCCAATTGATGAATCTAAACTCCTTGAAGTTGAAATATTCATGAAGATGCATATCTTTTTTCAATATATTTATAGCTGCTAAAGTTGTTTTTCACATTTTAGTTAAAAAGAATGTCTGGAAATGATGTCATAGTATCAGACATGCAGCTGGCTGTTCAGCTTTAACTTAAGCCCCGCTGCTGCTGACCCCAAAAGAGCTAACACTCACTTACTCACTCGTCATCATCCACAGTATACCGCTTTATCCTGTATACAGGGTCACAGGTGGCCTGAAGCCTATCCCAGGAGGCCTAGGGAACAACGCGGGGTATACCCTGCTCATACATACATGACGGCTATTTGGGAACGCCACTTAGCCAAATCTGCATGTCTTTGGACTGTGGGAGGGAACCGGAGTACCTGGAGGAAACCCACCAAGCACAGGGAGAACATGTGCACACAAAGGCAGGATCAAACCCTGTGCGGGAATCGACCCCGGACCCTGGAGGTGCAAGGCGACA
The DNA here is from genome assembly GCA_028570985.1 of Heterobranchus longifilis. Lineage (NCBI taxonomy): Eukaryota > Metazoa > Chordata > Actinopteri > Siluriformes > Clariidae > Heterobranchus > Heterobranchus longifilis. The sequence continues at coordinate 22,418,286 of JAOVVB010000008.1, forward strand.
GTGCTAACCACTACACCACTGTTCCGCCCAGCTAACACTCATAAGGATTAAATGAATTGTTAAATATGGTTTTATGTTATATAACAAATTAATCTGCAATGTGAATTTCTGAAATTAAGGAGGTTAAGTTTCTATAAACTAAAAAAAGATCAGCTTTTACAAGCTTGTACAAGATCTGATTTTCTTATGAAGTAGCTCAACAAATATCTATTTTTTATTTTTTTATTTTCCTGCAGCAACCCCTGGTTCGTCTGCGTGGAGGGGCGAAAGTGGGTGAGGGTCGAGTGGAA
>JAOVVB010000008.1:22433946-22445415 GCA_028570985.1 Heterobranchus longifilis
CTACGACTAATATTGGGGAGAAAATTGGAAAAAAAAAAAAAAAAAAGTTATGTTTAGTTTTGCCAAAGTTTTTTCCATGCTGAGGTCAATCCTAATGACGAACTGAGACTGATGGACTCGCACGCTGAAAGCACTGCGCTTTTCTTCCATTCATGGCCGTATAGAGGACCATCATGAATATTTCCCTGTACCTCAGGGTGGTAGTTGTCCGTCTCCTCTGTGTCCTGACACGACGTATTGGTTTGTGAGGTATCTTCGCTCTTCTCCTCCAGAGTCATCGCCATGAAATAGGACAGAGTCTGACCGTAGTCCCCAGTCTCCACTTGCGCGGTGGACGCCGTTGCGTCCGGCTCGCCCACCGATTCGTCGGCGCTGTCGGTTCCAGGCTCGCGATTGGCCGGTGGAGGGTCTGTGGTGTCAGAACTAGACTCCTCAGAGACGCTGAGGCTGGGAGAGCAGCTGGACGAGCTGAGAATCGTCTCATGTTCGGGCTGTCTCAGAGCGCGGGGGACGTAAATGGCTTTGTCCGGTCGTCGGCGTCCCCTGCTGAAAGACGATCGTGTTTTTCCCTCCGTCCCTCTTTTGCTCGCCGACGGCTGTTCGTACACACCGGCGTCTGCATCACTGCTGTGCTCCTCCACCGGCAACCTGCCATACGGATAGACAGACAGAAGGATGAACGGACAGATACAGGTGGACATTTACAAAAATATAGATGAACAGATGGAAAGACAGGAAGTTACATCCTGTTAGGTGCAAGGTGTGTAAAAATCATGTAACTTTTAAAATGCCGTAATAACTGCACTTGAGTGCGCTTTTTGTCAATGTTTTTGAAAAATGTACATATTAAAAAAAAAAAAAACATCCAGGTTTTTTCCAGGCTGGCTCGGGAAACCGTCGCAATGTTGTTATGGACTCTAAGAGGAAACCTGGCACGACACACGGTGTTACTGTGGTTACTGTAAATCCCTATCTGTTCACACACTCCAGGTTGGGCACACAACACAATAAACATGCTGATAAACAGATTAAAATAAAAAACATTCCGTGAAAGTGTGAGTCAGTGGTTAGGATTATAGTGGTTAGGGTTGTAAGCTTAAAATCCCAGAAGTGCCACAGAGTCAAAGCTTGAGCGGTGGGACTTGAGCGCTGTGTGCGAGTTGATGTTATTCGAGCTGTACCTGAGCGCGGAGTAGCAGACGGCCACTCTGCGGTCCCATGCCTCGCCCACGGAGAAAGTGCTCAGTTCTGGAAACTTCTCCGCCGTCTTGTGGATCAGAAACCGCAGTCGACTCGGCATTGGTGGGAAGAGGAGCACGCTTTAAGTGGAAGGAACATGAAATGGTGAAAGTGTGTGTTATTCTCTGATTAAGTTTTAATATCAGACTGCAATTTTACAATACAAGATAATCTTTAACTTGGCCACTGTATACTATTCACAAGGGATAGGAATCACCAGGGATCTCCCGATACGGAATCATCACGATACCCAGGTGCCGATTCGATTTGTATTGCGATGCTATAAGTATCACGATTTCATTAACATCCCAATTCTATGTTTTTTTCCCCCCCAATTTTTGTTACAATTCTAAACTAATTTTACAAATAACTTCAAATACAAAACATACTGTGTGTAATTTTTTTATTTAAATTTTAAAAATTATTTTTTTTATAGTCATTGTCACGGATACATGAATTGCCACCTGAAAGAATCGTTGTACGTAACTGAATCGATTTTCCCCCACCTTTACTATTCACCTTTTTATTTGTGACCAATCCTGCTTTGGAAGTTTCTCACAAGCTTTGCCTTCTTTATTGTTCTCTTGTATTTTGCTTCACGTTTGAAGGAAAAAAAAAAAAAAAAAAGTTATGAAGATGAAAAGCATCCCCAGACCATGATGCTTCCAGCACCATGTCTCGCAGTAATGATGGTGTGAAAGGTCTGTCTTGCCAGGTTTTAACCACAGTGCTTTAACCCAAACCATTAGTGCTTTTAACACGTCTTTTATCAGTACAAGGTTACAGTAACGCCTTCAGAATTGCTTACAATTTAGACGTAGAATACTTACAGCACCACAATAATGATTTGACCCAACACAAAATGATCTATTAAGTCTGTATGCGGTACAGGTTTAGTACTAATGCACAGCCTGGCATCTTTTTGCTTTTCAGCTATCACCTTTTCCGATCATCTCTCTGCTGGAAGTCATCCAGGTCCCCAAGGACTTTATGAACAAATTCGCTCTCTTGCTTGGGCAGGTAGGAGCCATCGAGGCAGGAACGTGCCAGCATGCCAAAGTAGAGGAGCTCCTGAAACGGACAGAAGACGTGAAATACAGTAACATTTGTGCCATGTGACAGTGGAAAGTTTTGCTGTATACTACATGCACCATAGATAAGGAATAAACACCTGGGGCTGTGCAGTGACAGGGGAAAAAAAAAGACGGATTTGAAAGTTATTTATCACTGCTAGAGTGTTTTAAAATCTGGTGTTGGAGAAGACTGATGCGAATTCGCTGGACAGCGAGGAAAAACAATAAAATCAAACCAGATACCTTGCTCGAAGCTAAGATCACCAGACAAGGGTTAACATTCTTTGGACATGTCATGCGAGCCGATTCATCGCTGGAAAAGTCTATCATGCTGGGAATAGACAGCAGGACACGCAGAAGAGGCCGCAGAAAATCACGCTAGCTTGATCTCGTCCTGACGGACACCGACATGAGAATGAGGGACCTCAAGGAAGCGGTCTCAAGGAAGGATAATGAACGAGCGATGAGGAAAGTGCTTTTCATTCCCCTTATACCACAGCATTATAATTAATTCAGTTATTAGTGAAGTGTGATGTGGGAGTTCACCGTTCCGCTGAGGGCAGATATTGTAGCTATAGCGGGAATCAAACTCGCAACCTCCAAATAATAGAGCGAATGGTGTTATATGGCCGCTGGCACAGAATTGGTTATACAGCAGTACGAATTCAATCTGTTTCAGAGGCGAGCTCTTAAGGCGAAATTTTGTATTGTGAAACGCATTTTCCCATAGGAAATAATGTAAATGCAGATAATCCGTTCTGGTCACACAATAATATAACCAGTATTAACAATTTTTAACACATATAAACATAGAGCATCTAAAAACAAACACAACTTTTAGAAAAGACATGTAATTGTAAGTAAAATATGAAATTAATAGACATTAAACCTCACTTAACCTTAAGCTATGATTTCTCTCGGCACCGGCTGTTTTAAAAATAAAACTGAAAGCGGTTCCCTTTTCTTCTTGCTACCATCCTTGGGACCCGTTGTGCCATGTCTTCACTAAATCTTGCACAAAATGCAAGTATTTATAAAAGTGCTGCGCTTGGCTCTCCACTGAGGGAAACTAATGTTAAACGGCTCCCAGACGTACGCGCAGCTTAGCCGGTGCTCGGTTCGTTCAGTTACATGCTGAAAACGCTTCGTATTTCAGTTCTTGAGGAGAAAAATTTGTGAGGCCAAGGTACCAGTGTATCTGGAAGTGTCAACTTTCTTTGTTAAATACCAATACTTGTTTTTAATCTGTTTATCAGTAGCCATAGATTATGTGGAGATTCCACCCTGTGAACGAGCTGTTACCATAGAAACGATGACTATCACAACATGTGCCTAATTAACAGAGATGGGAACCACCATGGAGCGGCTGATAATCACAATAACTCTGTGCCGATTCGATTTGTATTGCGATTCTACAAGCATCACGATTTCATGCAGGTTTGTCTATGTTTGGGAACTTGGACTGAAGGAGGAAACCAGAGTTCCCAGATTAAACCCACCAAGCAACATGCAGACTCCATGCGCGCAGACCGAGGCGGGAATCGAACCCCGACCCTGGAGGTGCAAGGCGACAGTGACAAAACACTACAACACTAGTTACACAACATGTAATGTGATTAAACAATTCAGGAATGATTAGTTAATAAAGTTTGGGATTCCCTAACCAGATCTCCCACTAACTAACCTACCTAATAACCTTCACTCAATCAGATATTCTGTCCTTTATTCACTGATCAAACCCTATTATTACTTTAATACATTAACATTAGCTGTTTGTGTAACATTACAGACGGTGACACGCAATCAGAGACAGTTAAACCATTTGTCTATAAACATTACAACGTATCTAAACTAGCCAGCTAACACTGGTTCTCTTTTTATTCCACAACCAAATTCCGCTAAATCCCGCCTACTGTATTCGGATTGGCTAGACCCACGTCAATTGACCAATCACAACTCTAGCATCGAACATGCGCGCGGGGGAGTGCTTCGTGCTGCCCAACCAGGATGTACGTGCCGGAATATGGGTGCGAAATTAAGTCATAGCGTAGCAAACTAGTTTCATTTCATTAAGTCTAAACACTAAGAGCTTACGGTAATCACGGTTTACCCTTAATTAAATATTTTTTGCTCTTACCTTGGATGAGAAGTAAAAGAACGAGCGAGCTAAAAAAAAAAAAACAACTGATATAATAGATTAAAAACAGCACGCCATACGCTTCAACGCTGATTCAAACGACCGCTCGTTCGAAATAACGATGGCTCAAGGCGCATGACCTCTAGCGGAGAGAGACGGAACTGCATGCGAAATAATGCAGCATACTGTATATTTATAAAGCTTCAATTAATTAATTAATAATATAGTTATAATTAATTTAAATATTAATAATAGTTTAGATCATACTTCCTTGTTTCAATAGATAAATTATCAGAAAATATTTTTTTAAATATGAATTCATTTGAAGATGCATTTTAAAGCAAGCAGGATGATATTTTAAGGTGAATCTTTTAAAGTGGACTCCTACTTGTTTGTAAAATACTTTTTGTCTCTAAATATGAATCTATATTATAGTTAGCCAAACAATGTGTACACACTTTAGAAAAGAAAAACTTGAATAAATGTATAAATATTTTAATACTAAATTAATTGTTTTATATGTCAGTATATATTATAAAAACTATAGCAGGGGGCAGAGATTTTCTAACAAAACCTCAAAGTTATGGAATACCCTGCCAAGTGATGTTCGGGACTCAGACACAGTCTCAGTGTTTAATTCTGGGCTTAAACCCTATTTATTTAGCCAAGGCTTGTGTGAATAGATTTGCAAAGTAAAGGAGCAGATCTGGGGGACTCATGGACTTAGAGTATTAGATGCTGTCTTCCCCACTCTCATTGATCACTCAGGTTTGTTGAGGTTGGAGTGACTAGTTGCTTTACTTCCCAGGGAGCCCTCATGTCTGTGTTTCCTTCTGGCTCTCCCTTTTACTGAACTTCCAGCCTCCTCACACATAGCATGACAGCAAATCAATCTCTGCTACGAGTTGGTATCAAAAAGTTTTGAGATTAGTTCGTCACAGATCCGGTCGCTTTCACCATATGTCCTCCTTCAGATGCCTTAAAACCTGCCAGAGAATTGGCCCTTGGTAACAAATTCTCAATGATAACGTTGCGAATGGCAAAAAAAGATGAGGTGGTTGCGGACCTGCCTTACATTTTTCGGTCGCGGAGAGGACATGCTCTTTCACTGTTGTTTCTTCTCAGGGTCGTACCCATAAACCACCCAAGTTTCGTCGGTAATGATCGTCAACATGAAGGACGGGGTATCCACGGCACACTGACGGAGTTCTTTTGACGATGTTCCTTATGCTCCTGTCTTGCTCGTCAGGGACAATCTGGATTATCATTTTTTTTTTTTGATTCTTTAAAGCAGCTTTGCAACCATTGTTAAAAGTGATATATAAATGAAATGGTATTGAATTTCATATAAATACACAAATATCTCATAAGGACGGTTAATCATTACACTATTTATACCACACACACAGAACACTCTATTAGAATATTTTGCTTTTAAAACAATACTGTAAATGTAGTGTACTCAAGCAAGCTTTGGGGTTTTGTTTAAATATAGAATCAATGCACAATACAGTATGTTGACATAACATTAACTTTATTATCATACACATTTTAAATAAAGGTGTGCAGAAATTCTTCAAGAAAAGACAACCGGTTATTATGGTACAACAAAGATACAAATGGCAGCTGTGCTCACGAGTCTAATAAACACGGCGAATTTGTGCCTTAAGGGATTTACCACATCAGTATTGATATAAAGAGGCCACACATTTAATCAACCATTATTTTAAGAACAAATCTTTCTGTTAACTAGACTAAAACCTGGCTTCAAGTTTGCACATACGGTCTGCATCTGCATCCACATAAGTCTTTAGTGTAACTGTCTTTAAGACCAGGGCTAGTGTGTGTGTTAGTGTTTTCTTGGGAATGGATTCATCATCATCATCATAATCAACTGATCAGTGGAAATGGAATTAAAACATACGTTATATCTACATTATGTTCCATAATTAGGTACATTATATTCAACATATGTGGACTAAATATGTGGAGATAAATTATGTCCTATTAATAAGGCAGTATAAGGACAAGCATCTGTATAAGTGTCTGTATATAGAGAGAGATTAAAAAAAAAAGACTGAAAGAGTGCACTGATTTTGCAAAGTAACAGGTGTCTTGATGTCAACGTCTTGAAGTCAGCCCCTCACAAGTACTTTCATTCATTCTCTGTACTGCTTCTCCTGCGCAGGGTCTCTAAGGAGACTCAAGGAGACTCTAAGGAGGCGGGATACACCCCGGGTGTCTTTGCACTAAGGGCGGAAACAGGGGTACTTGGAGGAAACCCACCAAGCACAGGGAGAGCATGCAGACTCCATGCTGCGCAAAGACCCAAGGTAGGAATTGAACCCGGACCCTGGAGATGCGAGGCCACAGTGCTAACCGCTATGCCACCGTACCTCCATCACAAGTACTTGTGATATTTAAAAATTATTTTATTATTCCAAAAGTTCCCAGAACACTTTTTCAGCATAGCTATAGCATAGCTTTTTTCTTATTTTCAGGAGAACATATTGAAATCGTTCAACAGAAAACAATGGTGACGTGTCTGTCAATTTCCCCCATGTATGGAGACTTCTGGGACTCCCTGTGCTCTATATACTGGGTAGCTCATTATACACTGACATAACTGGCTTTATTCAGTAAGGTTAACTAATACATTGTGTGATTAAACCTGTATATATGTTGTGAAGTGATTCTTGATGAAGCCCGGACTCCTGTCACTCTGCACGATCAGTATCTTAACACAAGCAGTCACTCTGAGTGAGTAATGTAGGATTGTAATCGTAATATAATATCGTAAATTCTGAAAGATCGTAAAACCATCATAATATGAACATCGTATTAAACGTCAATTTCTATATAGTTTGGCATGGACGATTCTCTTTACTGAAACGACTCCGTCTCACTGAACACTGCAGCCGTGTGGTGAATCAACACTGTACACTATATTTGCCCCATTCCCTCAACATACACACACATATATACAAAAAAAAATTATAATCAAAGGATTAAAAAACAGCGACAGGAAAAAGAAACCATTTTAAAAGGAGCACTATAGAAAACGTTGCTTTTAAAATAATTTCCAGCAGTTAAGACGGTACATACAAAAAAAATGTAAATGAAGTAAGCTCAGCTTTCTGAAGGAAAAGGCTCGTCGGGTTTCGCTCTCTGGGGAGGAACAGAGGAATGCTGACAGGATAAAACGAGTAGTACGGATGAGTATGTAGCGTCTGCGTTCAGAGCCCGAGCGATGACGAGTAGCGTGAAGAAGAGTCTGAGTCCAGCAGGACAGGGCTTCACGTGGCCAGAATTTACTGCTGAAGGAAGACACAGAAATGTACATGAGCTTTATCAATGCACGGATTTTATACCTACAGAGCAGCAGTCAAACGATTGGCCGTGCACGGTTTGATTAAATGCGTCTTTCATAATATTTTACTGTGATCATGTAGTTTCTGTGCAGAATCACAAACGGGAATCAAAACAAATTCTGACCCAAGCGTGCGTACGAATCCAGAATCTTTCTTTCAGTCCATATATTTGAATCTCTCTCTATTTGTGAGATCATCTGTCCTGCCTCCTAGGTGTAAGTCTAATCGACTATCATTCTCTCTATCCGTCTGTATTTAGGACCATGCAGTCGCTTCCAGAAACGTTTATACAGTGACAGCTTTTGTATTTTTGCCTCTGTACTTCACTAACAAAATTTAATTCAAGCTGATTTAACTGTTTAATAATTGCAGCCAAAATTCCTCCGTCTTCAACTGGATAAACTGACAACATATAAACTTTAAGATTATTTTTAATACTTGGATGAAAACATTTTGCAGTCAATGACTGCCTGAAATCTAAAATGTCACCAAACGCAGTGTGTCCTTCCCTCAGCTGCTTTGCCTGGTGTTTACTGCAGTTGTTCCTTGTTTGTGTGTGTTTCGGCCATCAGATTTGTCTTCATCCTGCTTTTTCTATCAGCAGCCACATCTGTAAACACTCATGTCCCAGTTCCATTGGCAGCCATACATGCACTCACACACTACAAGTTAATCCTGTATCAGAACCCAGCAGACTTCATTTTTAGTCTTATTTATTTTTCCATTTATATTTGTGAATCATCCATTTGGTGTTGCTGATCCCACCAGTGCACTCATGCAGGATGAAAATTGAAATTAACCATAATCTCTTCAATCTGTCAGGAAATAATTAAGAAAAAGGCCATAAAATGCTTATCAGTCAGTTGCCAATTACTTTTGTGCTTGTGAAAATGGGAGGACAGACCGCATTTCTTCAAGAGTTAATGCAATGAATTTAAGCTGAAAGTCTTTATTCACATCTATATTGCTTTATTTAAAATTGTTTGTACACTTATGGACCTGAATAAATATATCCATTTTTCTGAGCATCTAATTTGATCTACTGCATCCAGGTTTGGTTTGGTTCCATCTTTCTGCATACTATGGGCCAGTCTGTCCATCCATCAGCAGTTCTACACATCTACCAGTCCTCTCTCTCTCAGTCTGTTGGTCTTGTCAGCATCATGTTTATTCATTATCCATTCATCATCATTTTCTCTCTACCATACACAGACTACATCTAGAAAATAGAGACTCATCAGCTCTGCATTTACCTTTGGTGGGTTTTATCTTGAGCCGATGCTTCTGTCCTCAAATATGGTTATCTCCACCTAAGAAGCACTGGGTTAAAGAAAACGTTTCAGAAAATCTGTTTAACAGCAGCATGAAAAAGGTTCATGAAGTAGTTATAAAACTCCATCAGTAGAGCTCAGAGCCGTTCTCCTATAGGGTCTAAATGTGAACATGTTTATATTCGATTGTGGTGTGAATGTGAAGGATACGACTCTGAGCCCTCTCTCGATTGGATCGGTGAGAAGCAGACCCAGGGGAGCGTAGATCTTCTCATTCTGCTCCTGGATGTACTTGGCGATCTTTTTCAGCACCTAAGGAATACAAATAAAATACAGTGAGAGGGGGAATATTAATATAGGCCCAGTTTCCCCACAACAACAACAACAACAATCTGGTCATATGATTAATGATCATATCAGTCATGTTACGGGTAATTTGCAAAAGCAGAATATTCAGATGTACTATAACTATAACTAACAACTCTATCATCGTCCTATATTTTAAATAAATTGGTAGTTACGTAAATGAACAGAAGAACAGTTTCTAAATAAATAAATTCAGCTCCATGTGTTGTAAAGTCATTTCGTATTTTTTATTTTTTATTTTAGATGAGTGCTAATTTTAAATGTTAGTCATTTATTATTATCTATAGTTTGTGTAGATTAATAATACAGCTCAAGTGTACTTTTTCATAGTGCGTCTCCATGCAGAGGAAGATGGTGTAGGCAGTGAGGCAGGCGAGGCAGCCCTCTAAATACGACTTCCCTCCCAGCTTCTCCGCCTCAGCGTACAGATTGTTCAGCATATGGATCGTCTCCTCAAACTGCTGCTTATCAATCTGCAAGAATCGGAACATAAAAAGCCATTATGTCGGGTATTTCATGATCATGGATTTGGGTCATATGCATGTGCAAAAGTAATAGTACTAATAATCTTTAGTGCGATTTTTAATACACACAAAACCATCCACTACTTCCAAACATGACTTGAAAATTAATTTGCATGTCTGTAAAGAAAAACATACATCACATGATAGACCAGTTTTGCATTAAAATAGAATGGAGCAAGTGTGACAGTTATTAGAAAAAGCAAATTTTCAGCTGTTTTACATAGTATAAAACTGCACAAATGTGTATCAATGAGTTTTCACCAGATGCTGACCGTGTCTGTGTTTTGCATTTTAAGGCATCTTTTCTTGCAACATTTCTTTTGTATGTTCCCAAGACCTTTGCACAGTCCTGTAAGTAAAACAGCTGTTTAGTTTTACTGAGTGTGCTGGAGAATGTGAGCTCTTCTGGTAACTTTGTCACACTCACTCTTTTCTATTTTCATGTTTTGTTCAGTAGCAGGAAGTGAAAAGATGTCGGCTCACCCTGGTCTCGAGCTCGGTAGGGAATTTGGTTTGAAATCTGCAGATGGTTCCTGATGTGTAGTCGCGCTGAACGAACACTTTGGAGGCGACGGTGGCCTGCTGCCTCAGATCCTGCAAGCTGTGCGTCTGCGTGAAGAACATCAGCCACACATTAAAATACAACTTATGCACAACAAAGAACTTGAAGGACTGAAAGCTCAGATCAGGATCCTCAAACAGGCAATATATACATAGATATGTGAACATGTACTGTGTTATGAACATGATATGAAAGTTTCCCAGCATTATAATAACATCAACGTAATAGAAATTCAATAGTTTCAGCAAAAAAAAAAGCAAAACAATTCACAATCTCTCAAAATGTATTTTCATAATTTATCATAAAATCCATACATTGTCTTATCACGCAGCCCTATTTAAACCATTTTTTTTAACCTTTATCACTAATTTACCACCAGATTCATCACTAAGTTAACCAATTAAAATGCATCAGTTAGTCACATTCTTGGGTTTTAGCACAGGATATCAATACGGCTGCACGATTTAAACATAAAACGTATAAAGATAATTAACTTCGATATCACATATTAAAGGGATACAAATTACTAATTTTAAGACATTCTGATAGGTCTCCAGTCTGCAGGGGAGAAAAAAAAAAACTGTTCCCTGTTGTTTGTACGTTTTCCATTTTTGTATTGGCCAGGACTTAAATAAGCAAATCAGGTTTTGCCTTATTGTGACCTCTGCCGTTCTCTGGGTGCCATTTTTAAGATCTACAGTAAATAAGGTTGGGCTGCAACCCAGCCGTCTTTAGCTTCATTTACATTTAGGCATTTGGCAGACGCCCTTATCCAGAGCGACTTACATTTTTATCTCATTACACATCTGAGTTGAGGGTTAAGGTCCTTGCTCAAGGGCCCAACAGTGACAACTTGGTGGTTGTGGGGTTTGAACCTGGGATCTTCCGAACCATAGTCCAATGCCTTAACCACTGAGCTACCCCTG
>JAOVVB010000008.1:22456315-22471323 GCA_028570985.1 Heterobranchus longifilis
GCATATATGAGCATTTATTTTCTGACATAGTAGAGGAAGCGGAGCTTCCCTTGTAGTCTTAGAGCAGCCGCCACTGATTTGGTCAAAGACGAGGAAGGCTACTAGGGATCACGAGGGAATTCGAGAATGTAGAGGAATTAATGGTTGAAGGACCTACAAAGCCGATCAGACTATGAGTATGTAGGAAAACCAGGAGAACCAAGAGGTGTGTGCAGGAACAGGTGGAGAAAAGTGTCAGGTGTATTGTGTGATCTAACAGTATCAGCAAGAATGAAAGGAAATGTGTATAAGATAGTGGTGAGACCAGTCTTAGAGACAGTGTCTGAAGAAAAGACAGGAGGCAGAGCTGGATGTAGCAGAGATGAAGATTTTGAGGTCCTCTTTGAGAGTGACAAGGATGGATAGGATCAAGAAGGACAACCCATGTTGGATGTTTTGGAGATAAAGACAGTCAGGTGGTAGGGTCAGGGGTAACTCCGTGGTTAAGACATTGGACTATGGTTCGGAAGGTCCCAGGTTCAAATCTCACAACCACCAAGTTGGGCCCTTGAGCAAGGCCCTTAACCCTCAACTTCTCAGATGTCGCTCTGGATAAGGGTATCTGCCTAAATGTACAGTAAATGTTGTCTTAAATATTACACATTCACCAATTCCACCAATAATAATACTGGAGAGGATTCGACTTTGGTTGAAGAGTCTCGCTTCTTCATCGCATGGAATCTACAATGAGTTGGAAATGTTCCTTTGAGATTCAGGTCTATGGTGGGATAACCACCACATACTTGTTTTAGATTTGTCATTTATGCTGGGAATCTCGTGGTCCACCACATCATAAGGATGCTTGAATGGATTAAGATCTAGTGACTGAAGTAAACCACTAAAATACACTGACCTTACTGTCCTGTTCATAGAGCCAGTTTGAGATGTCTGGTGTTTTGTGACATCGTGTGTAATCAAAATCACGCTGGAAGAATGCAGTAAACAGTGGTGAAAAAGTAATGCACGTGGTCAGCAACAACAAGTTAAGGCATTCCAATAATACTCGATTGGTATGTAAGTGGCAAGAAATCATTCCCCACAACACTACACCACTCCCATCAGCCTGAACTGTTGACACAAGGCAGGCTGGATCCATGGATTCATGCTGTTAATATTTAATTCTGTCATCTGAATGTTACAGCAAAAAACAAAAATTCGAGACTCCAAGTGATGTTTTTCCAATTGTAACTTATTTAGTTTTAGTCAGCCTGCCCATTGGAGCCTCTGATTCCGTCTTTGATGTCGCTCATCAACAAAGTCTTTCTGTCTGCAGAGCTGCTGCTCACTGGCACCATTTGTAAAAACACCTAATAAACCTAGAAATTAATCAAGTATTTGAATCAGCTGTGTTCAAGTAGAAAAATCACCGAACTGTGCTGAACTCTGACCCTCCTATGACCCTGCTCTAAAGAAACTTGAACATAAAAATCAGGAGATTCTAAATACTGTACTCAAATCAACCCATTTACCATCAAAAACCAAGGTCACAGAGGTCATATTTCTCCTTATTCCAATGTCAAGATCAACTAAAGCTCTTGACCAGTTCCTCCTTAATTTTCTGCATTGCACTGCTGCCACCTGATTGCTGGATCATGGCTAGGTTTAGGGTTAGACTCCAGGTGTTCCTATTAAAGTGCCAATGAATGTACAGAATATTGTTTGGAAGAACATTTGCCCTGATGTTAATGGATGCCAATTTAAACTGTACATTTAATCTGTCTTCAAATCTATTTTTTTTTTAAACACGATATTATTGCATCATTAAATACAGAGGCAGCCAAAAAAAATGACAGACACTTCAACAGTTATCGATGCATTTTTTAAACCTTGTATTGAATTATGGCAGCGATCTGAAGTATTACTGTATGTTTCCTATAAAGATGTCAGTAGTCGCACTATCGATGATGCTATCACGTGATCGTCAGAAGAGACACGTATTTTTCATGTTGAAGTGTGTATACCTGTTTTTTGCTGACTCTATAGAAGAGCCAATCATGTTAAATAAGCAAACATAAAAGAAAGAAAAATTGATATAGAAGATGGATTTTAAAATGATTGTATATCCACGCCACTTCTGTCTAATGAGCTTTTTTTTTTTAAATAAAATACAATTATTGCACATTTTAAAATGCTCAACAGAGACACGTTTCTATACAGTATGGCTTTGTAATATTCTTGATAAAATATAATTCTAAAAGATGAGCATATGGTTGATGGATTATATTTTTGGCCTAAAGGAATAAAACTGATGTGAGTCATGAGATCAGGAATGCACATCCTTTGTCGGTTTATGACCCATTTAGAAAATGCAGGAAATCATATAAAGCTTGTTTTTTTCTGCATAACAATTAAATTTTTGGTAAATAATCATCAGAATCTTAAGGCATGAGTTTTGTACATTGATAGAGGATTATTAAATCTGTACTGTTCTTTGTGACGATGCCTATTGTTAAACATGTGACACAACTGAAACTGAATTGAAGGCATGTTTAAGGACGTGGATCTAGTTTAATTTTGCTCCGAGCTTCAGTTCTGGCGAGTTCAATTGTCTAAAGACAAACAGAATGAATAACACCAGCCTTAAATCTTTACTCGGTTCATCCACCGTGACGAGTGAATGGAGAAAACCCAAATGCTACTCAGGAATTTGTGCTTTTTTATTTTTTCCCCCTCCCTAAGGGATTTGGTCGAATTATGGAAATCTAATCTATTACTGGGAAGAGGGAGAGCATTTGTACCGAGAAAGACTTCTTGACCCGGGGCAGAGATTAGTGGTGATGGTTGTACACGAAACACTGATTTAAAACCCTTAAGATTACTTGCTGTTATTTTCGAGTAACACAATTTCAGCAGTCAATCATATTATACTGTTTGGAAACATTTCGATATTTTGGTGGTCCAAAGAGATTCCAAATGCACGGAAACGACAGCATATCAAATTGAGTTCATATGATCAGACTCAGTCAAACAACTCTGAACTGATTGGCTGTAATTCCTTCCACATTTTCTGCAGATCACCTTGCGCGGATTTAATCGGTTCCTACAGAAGGAGTAAACACTCCTGGGAAACTTCCAGTCAATTATAAATTCTTGTATGCACCGCTGACATACAGGGGGTTCATATCAGAAGAACATGTCGATTTGGACTGATTTAGGACAGAGTCAGAGGTAGGAAAGAAGGGGCTGGTTGTGACACCACAGTTTACCCCTAAATTGACTTAACATTAATAATCTATAAAAATCTTACAACAGTCTGATACAGTATGACCTGCACACACACTCACTCACTGTCTATACCACTTTATTCTGTGTACAGAGTCGCAGTTTTATAATAATGTAGTTTTAAGAACTACATTATTACTTCAATTATAAATTTAAGGCTATTTTTATATTTAATTTCATTCCATCACTACATTTTTTATCTTGCATTATCTGCTAACCATTTAACTATATGAGCAACAATAGCTAAAAATCCTAATATTTACTGCATTGTTTTAAATGTAATATTAGATGAAAGAAAAAGAACCTGCATTAAACTGTATTAAGACTTTATAATCAGCAGAGGGCAGCACAGAGAATCCTGCAGTGAATAGAAAGAGACAAGACTGCAGTCACACCGAGGTGACTCTGCCTCATGGTTGTTCAACGTCAGCACTATAAAAAAAAAGATGATTTATAATTTTTTAAAAATGAATTCTACTTATTTTGTACTGTTTTATTAACCTTGTTTAACATCAGAGCTTTCGACCTTTTCCCCCCAACAAAAAGACGATAAATTACATGGTTATTTAATAGAAAATGGTCACAAAAAGTCAGTTTAGACAGACATCTTGTCTTTTTTTTTTTTTTAGTTCTTTATTAGCACTGTGCATTTGGACTGGGATTCAGCAGGACCAAAACAAAAGTGGAAGAAAAGTTGGACAGTTGTACTGAACAGTAACTGATTTATTTATATTTTTGGAAAGAGAAGCACCCAAGCTGAATAAAAATATTGTAGGTGGATTTGTGCAAAAATAACTGCAGCAGTGGGCGGGATTGGTCAGAAGTCCTTTAAGAGTGGGAGGGATTGGTAAGAAATGTGTTCATGGGCACCAATCAGACTTCTGTCAGAACTAGTGGACAGAACTGGTCAGAACTCTTTCGGACACAGACAGGATTGGTTAAAATTCCTTCAGCATTTGGAGCGACTGGTTAATCATTCTTCAACAATGGGTGGGATTAGCCAGAAGCCTTACCCTGAAGAAGGAATTGATTACAAATCCTTCAGGAATGGACAAAATTGCATATAATTCTTTTGCAAGCAGTTGGGGGTAGGATTTTAAAAAGTGTCTTCACACGTCTGATTTGCAAGAGTGCATCAAGCTCTTTGGGTTGTTCCAGGTTAAATAATAGTAAAATATTTTTTAGACCAATATCCTTTAACATTGTGATACTCATGGGGTTGGTGAAGCAGAGCTGGAAGTTAAAATTGTAAAACAGGGGTTGAAACCAAGACCCACCAAAACACTATGTAACATTTTTTACTTTTTCTTTGCCCTGGGCACAAAGTGTTACTTCCCAGTTGCTTACGCCTAAAGGAAACAGAAAAGTGACCTGTGTAAAGGAATTTTCAAGCATTTATATTTCACAGAAGATTCGATTGCTGAGTAAATGATGGAGAATTTTCAAGAATTTTCCCGAATGTTGTAGAACTTATGAGAATTGTCAAGATCCTTTTAGACTTTGCTAAAATTTTTCATAGTAATATAAATACACACAGGCGCTCACGTCCAATTTAGTTTTAGCTGACTAAGTGAACACACAGACATATCTAAATTTATCAGAGATCGAGTCAAGAAGCTGAAAGCCGTTTCATTATGCTATGTATGTGGCCGATTTATCAAGTACTCCTAAAACGCCTTGCGATGCCTACAAGGCATATTTCAGCATATTGGACGGCACTAGCAAGGAGTGTATAATGAAAACATGATGAGAGACTGCATTAGGGAGATAATATGTAAAGTAATTTACATTTCATTTACATCTTCTCTGTAACGTTTAACTATGAGTAGTTCCTGTTCAATAATATTTTATGACACTGCTGTTCCCACAACTCAAGTTCCAAGTGCAATATCTGATTACAATTCATTTGTGCAATATTTTTCATTTACACTGAATTTCTAGAGCATTATGTAACTTAATTGTGCGCTTTATTTAATTCCATTCTACTTCTATTCATTGTTTTTTTTTTTTTTTACATTTTTGTTTCTTTAATTTAATTTTTTCCTTTCTTCCCGGTAAATTAATCAGAGCAACTATATAACGAAGACAAAGCAATTTCCCTCTGAGATTAATAAAGTTCTTTGAATCTTAAATCCGAATTTCAGTCTCTAAAAAAAACTAAATATTTTTGTACATTTTAGTTCATGTAAACCCTGATTTATATGTTGTTTTATTCAGACATTACGTAAATGAAAATGTGCAAATTGTAATGTTTCCACATAGAAAATATGTACCTTTTTCATATTTGAAAATTTCTTTATGCAGGTCACAAAAGCAAAGTTTGAAGGAAATAATGGCCGTTTTTTTATACTTCTACCACACACAAGTAATGCTATCAAAGTCTGTCCAGAAAAGTTTCAATGAACTGAACTGGTTTATGATCTGCTCCAAATCAAACGTACTGCCGCTGAACTGAATCATATTAAATTAGCAGGAGTTAAAACTGAGGTATCATGTTTGTATCAGTGAGGGATTGGGATATTTGTCCAAAAGTGGGAGATTAAAAGATAATAATAAAATAAATAAATAAAAAGGTCCTGCAACATTCTGGCATAATCAGCTTTCAGAATTAATAATTTTAGATCATAAGTGTGCTTGAGAAAGCACAAGACTCACAGAAATTAGTTTTTCAACAATTAATTCCACCACACAGACACAAAACACAAAAAAATGAAGCAGAACAGCTGATTTCTTTTCCCCAACTTTTTATATATTTGTTTTTATAGTTCTTTTTTTCCTTTTTATCATTTAATGGTGTGATACATCTACATAAATCAAGATTTGTTGAGGCCTCGCAATACAAGTACTTGACAAAAAAAAAAAATCTTTTATCAGCTATTAAGAAATAAAAATCCTAATAGATATCAATCTTCTGTACATTCTGTAAGATATGTTTGGAATCCATAACAGAAGTCAGAAATGAAGCCCTCCTGAGCCGGAGCATATCTCCATTCAACTCCTTAATAATGCAAAATGCAAAAAAAGCCCTAAATACGGTCAAAAACACACCACGCCACAGTTCCCCATTACATCAGATAAGGAGGGGAAAGAAATAAAATAACAGAAAATAACAAAATAAACAACAAAAAGCCTTTGGATTCTGCGGATCCATTTTGTGGAGAACAGGGACAACACAATCAGCAAGCATATGAATGAAAAAAGGAGGGAAAGAAAGAAAAATAATAATAAAAGAACAAAAAATCTTTCTATTTCTTGTCAATGACTTGGTGCTGCAGCACTTCCCACAATGCACAGCTCTGTGGCTCCTATAATAGAACTGATATCTGTTTTTGGATGATGCAATTCCTTCTGAACACGTTTAAAGTTTAATCTGTGAAAATCTTTTAGCCATTTAAGCAGACAGATTTATCTTGAACACAAGAGATACTGCTATGACGTTCATGGAATTGAGCAACTCTTAATCGCTTCATAAACTTTATTAGCACTAACTTAATCAGATAAGTTAATCTCTAATCTGTAGTTCACAGCTGTAACAGCTTTGCTTTGGATCTTCCTTCACTGTAACTCTGACACACAGACTTTTCTTCCAACATCGTCATCACCCTCACAATGCCTTATAATTGTAAATCCTTAAAATGCACAAATCAGTCGCTGTCAGAAATCCTAATGCAGGGGTAGCGAAGTTACTGTAGTCGCACGTCATGGAGCTCAGAATGGAAAAAGCAAATAAATAAAATAAACCCATTATTGAGACTTTAAAGGAGAGACAACTATGAAGTGTCAATAAAAAAAATAATAATTTGATCAGACCTTCAATGAGAGAATTGGTCCCTGATGTTATAGTTATTACTACAAAAAAAAAAAAAAAAAAAAACATGACGGCAAACTAAACAGAATTTTCAAAAGAAAAAAAAAAAACAATTACATACAAGTCCTAAAGTATCATGGGAGTGAAACTGGCTTTGCATTCGTAATAATAATAATAATAATAATACAGTATACCATTTATTGTTTTTTAAGAAAGAAAAAGACAAAGGCAGGAAGAACATGGCATTATGGGAAATTTGCTGAATGTAAGGCATGCATGATATTTTTTTAAAACATTATATTTATTTGTTTTTAGAACACTCACTTCCATCCCTTTTCACTCCAAATCCTTATCCAGAAATCTTTCCCAACCACCCCCCAAAAAAAAGTTGTAAATCATGACTAAATTAATAATCTGTTCTAACGAAACACCTCTGCATTGTGCAGTAGACATAGGATCATTTATATGATGCAATATGATATTTAGAAATACATCACATTTAGATGTACAGCCTTAAAAATTGGTACTAAACTTTAGCATTCTTTGCTGCTTTAACTTTCATACCTTTAGTACAAATCTTTGAACGGTAATCACCTTTTTCAGTAAAGATTTAAAGCTACACATGCACCTTTTATGGTACGATATAAATGCTAAAGGTATAAAAAGTGTACGCTTGACACTTCCACCTACTGCCACAAGGTGAACATTAGTACACCCATTTTTCTTTTTCTTTTCTCAGAACGTTGAGCTGCTCGGGTTAAGTATCTACTGCAATCATGGCGTTCTTCACTCATCACGTGTGAACTGTGATTTTTCTTTTTACTTTCTTTTTCTCCCTAAAAAGAATGTGACACTTCAAAGTTGTCCAGAATAAGAAATCATTGCTGCATCATATCATGTCTTGTCTAATCAACATCAGCAAACATCTACAGAGATGCCAGTTTGAGTGGCATGTGATGAGAGAAACACTTACACACATTCTCACTCTCACTGTTCTCCATTCATTAAGATTCTATGATTGTGTTATTTTGCTTTGTCCAAATTGGGCTGTAAAGTACTATAATAATAATAATAATAATAATAATAATATCCAAACATTCAAGTGTAGGATCACTTTAAAATGTGCAAACCTACAAGTCAACATGTGAACACTTTAGTCATGCACTCCATCATTGGCTTTTTTTTATTTTTATTTTTTATACATGGAAGCATTTCACAAATGAAAGCTTTTTTTTTTTGTTTCATCCCTAACTCAGGACTTCATATTTATCTTGGCAACTCACAAAGATCTGCACCTTAATCCAGTGCTGATTTGCCAAGCATGCGCAATATATATATATATATATATATTCATTTTTGCTAAACTACAAATCTTGGCTGAAAGAAATAATAATAAAGGCTAAATTAACCAGGAACTAAAAATTACAAAATGGAGTTTGACTGATGACACCAATCCAAGGTTATTTATATATAATAAGTATATATTCATATATACTGTTTTATACTCTTTGAATACTCATTGTAATTTATTTATTTATATTTTTCCCAACATGATGTACTTAATTTATCACAAATCAATAAATAAATAAAAAAGGTTGTTTTTTTCATGATGTTGTGCCATTTTTTTTCCAGGAGAAATTTGATGGAGGGAGAGAAGTCAATGGAGAAAAAGAAAGAAGTGTTTTTGTTTGTTTTTTTGTTTTTTTTACATGGAGTGGAAATACGCCTGTGTGTTGGTGCCCGTTCTCTCACAAAACGGTCCAGAAATGAATTTAAGATAAGCAGGACAGATAGAAATGGAGATAGAGAGCGAGCGAGAGAGAGAGAGAGGAGGGGGATGACATGGATAGGGCGGAGAGTGACTACGCCTGTGCGTTGGTGCCGTTCTTGTCGGTGTTGATGGAGTTGGCTGTCGAGTCCTTTCGCGGAGGCATTCTTTCGTTTATCCGATCCAAACCGCGTGCCTCTTCGAAACTCTGGATCTTGTGCTGAGGGTTGAAGCCTTGAATAGCTACAGTAGAAGAGACAAAAGCGAGGGGAAAAAAGAAAAAGAAAAAGTGAGGTCACCAAAAGTCCTAGAAAAAACTGCCACAGTGTGGAGCCATTCTCATTCCTCCTCATTTCTGTGCATGTAATTACACACCCAGAGCTTTAAAAGATTAAAGAATATAAAGACACGTCACTTACTTGATTAGTGGTGGCCGGATTAGCGTGTTTGACATTAATGAGAAAGAAAAGGCAACTTATTATATGCCATTTGATGCACAACACAGAGTGATGACACACTTGAGCCCAGAAGTCTGAGTGCATTAACAAGTCTTTTCATTTCAATAGTTTATATTGTGTAAAATGTACTGTACTTTCTTTTTGTCATTTGTGGACATTCAGATGTGGATCAGTGTGTGCTTTTGGGCTTTGAGAGTAACCAGGCACCACTGGGATGCTGTAGAATGGGGGCTATGCAGCACTTACATGAGGTCATTTATTTGATATCATCATGTCAGGATGGAGCAGGTTTTTAAAAATAAATCGTTTCTAACATCTTATGGAATCCATGCCATGAGGAATTGAGGCTGTTCTGAGACGTAAAGTCCCGCCCGGGTCAGAAGGTCCCTGAGAGACAGGGAGAGAGAGACAGAGAGAGAGAGACAGAGAGAGAGAGACAGAGAGAGAGAGACAGAGAGAGAGAGAATGACGACGCAGTGTTTAAAGTGTATTGAAATGAGTTTGCCGGTAACTCAGTCTTGGCGCTTTTTCTCTCAGATTCAGCAACATTTTACAGACTTTAATTGTAAAAGTGGTTTCCAACATGCTGATAACACGGACTGAGGCTTAACCAGACTGAGTGCTACAGACAATAATGAGTAACATCCGGTCAAATCAATTAACAAAATGTGTTTTTTTTTTGTTTTTTTTTTTTTTAAATGAGCTGTTTTACACATTAAGAACCTAAAAGCTAGAGAGGTCTAGATCTATAGATCGACAGCATCCTCAGGTTAGTATTAGGATTTCGAGGCACTGTGTGTGTGTGTGGGGGGGGGGTGATCTTGCAATGAGATCATGTAGTTTCGCCTGAGCGGGCCATCGTATCGGAGGCTGATGTCTGCTGAAATAAAAACACTGGTTCGTGCACTCGGACTGCAGGACCCACCTCTAATCAGTTACACCACAACATGAGCAAATCTGTTTTACCACAAAGACAAAAACATCGACAGCTGACGATAGCAGGATGTTGAACACACACATACACACACTCTATATCAAAGCGCTTTACACACATATAAAACACAGCGAGACGCTCATACAGTGACTGTTTACATGAGCCACTGATCATAAAGCTCCAGTACACCTGCACCAACATAGACTTCTCCCAATAACACCACCAGAGTGAGAGTGAGACAGACACACACACACACACTAAAGCTGGGGTGGGGGTGAGGAAGGGGCAAACATGGCGGGGGGGGCGATGGGTAGGGGGGGACCAAAAAGAAAAAATAAGGTACAGACATTTATGACAAAGGAAGTGAGAGATGGAGAGAAATATGTTGAGGGTAAGAGAGAGATGACATGAAAATAAGCATAGAAATAGAGAAAAATCAAAAATCAAATGGTCAAAGTGAAATGGACAAAGAGACAGCGATACAGACAGAGGGGAGGGAAAGAAAAAACATAAAAGGTGTGAACAAAACTACAAGACGGAGACAGATTGAGAGAGATAAAGACATGGAGAGTCAAGAAAATTGTAAGATTGCGAGAAACAGCAAGAAAGATAAAAAGACAGACAGTGAAGGAGGGATTGAGAAAGAGAATAGAAGTGAACAAATAAATAAATCAACATATGAGAAGAGTGACGGAGCAGAGGAGTGAAAATAAAACAGATAAAACTCTTTAAACTGATGTTAAGGAACAGTTTCACTCTGTGCCGACTGATCTTTGAGTTGGCAGGAAGCAGAGGTGATTAAAAACAGACTTCCCTTGCTCTCACTGTGGTCGACTAGCCCTCAGCTCCTGCATAAAAACCTGTGCGTGTACAAAGCTTCACTTCCACCTCGCATTAATATCTCACGATGTAGCACCATTCAATGATTTCGCAGCGAAGAATTCACTGCGCGCGCTCGTGTCCGCCTCCTACGAGGTGAGCTGCTTTCATCCATCTCCAGCTGTGCTGACAGCTGGCTGACTTCACACACTTTGCCCGGCGTACTAATTAGCATACTGCCCAAGGGAAATAAAGGACCTGCCTGGTGAGCTAACGTGAGGAGCCTTGATGCTAAATTAGCTCCGCCCATTTTACACAGACAGGACAAATGGTGCTGATGTACGTGCGCAAGGCGACGCCGACCATCGTTAAAGCTTCGTTAAAGCGTTAACCTCGTTTAGGAATCTATCGCACTTTTTCAGCTTCTGATACTTTGACGATCTGCATGTTCGCTGCAACAACAGACAGGAGTCCTGGTTGATTTCTACACTATACCTACGGTTCTCTCTTCGCAGATGGGACAATGCATGCTGCACTTATTTTAGTAAGATATCAGAATTGGCGGATTGGGCACACCAGTCTGCGTGTGCCTGATCACATACTGCACACACACTCCATTCACCGAACAACTGATCATAAGTGAAAGAACAGAATGAGTCATTCAGGCATCCTGAACGTGGCATGGTGTGTGTGTGCAGCGGTTATAATACTGAACAACGCCCCACAATTTTTAAATAGTCCTGAAAGGGGTTAAAAAAAAAAAAGGGGGGGCTAAAAAAGGACATGAAATACAGATGGTCCCAGACTTATGATTAGAAATGCACCCGGCATGTCTGCAATCATTTTAGCATATCTTCTCAAAAAAACAATACTATAGAAACTAAAACTTGGATATATTTTAGTGTAGTCAATGTGCTGCTTGTATAACAGTATATAAATTTACTTTTCTCCAAAAAATAACATACAGCATACAGCTGTACAGCATTAATGTTAAAAAGTTAGTACACCCTAAGTGATAACAGCTGTACATCTTTAACCATGCAACATCACATGTCCTATTCATCATGTTCATGTGTTTGTCAGTGGCCAATTATGTCTCCAGACCTGAACCCTATTGAGCACCTGTGGGGTGTCCTCAAGGGGAAGGTGGCGAAGCGTTATGTGTCTAACATCCAGCAGCTCCGTGATATCATTATGGAAGAGTGGAAGAGGATCCCAGTAACAACATGTGCAGTTTTAGTGAATTCCAGGCCCAGGAGAATTAAGGTTCACGCTCACTTAGGGTGTATTCATTTTCGTTGCCAGTTATTTAGACAACAATGGCTTAAAGTTGAGTTATTGTTAAAGTACAGTAAATGTGATATACAAGCTGCACATTGACTACTCTTCAGTATATCCGATTTTCATTTCTCCTTTTTCCTTGAGAACATATAATTAAGTGGTTGCTGAAATGTGAGGGTGTACTCACTTTTATTCTGTGCTAAATGCTAACGCCGAGTGGGGCAACAGAAACACATTTCAGTTATCAGCCAAGAAAACTGTAATCAGTTCAGCAACTCTACTTATGAGTGTTTGAGGTCACAATAGTGTAAATCAGTACTATTGTGACCCCCGCCCCCCTAAAAACACCCCCCACCGTATTAAATCTATTTGATGTAATATCACTGTAAGTTGGGGACCATCTGCAAAATAATAGGCAAACTAAGATCAAACAGAAGACACTTCAGCAGTACAATGAGGGATGCGACTGACATACAGACGTACGTACGCATGCACACAAACACACACACACACACACACACAGACAGATAGAGAGAGAGAGAGAGAGATGTGTTGCGTACCTCGGGCCTCGGCTGCTTCTACGGTGGCTGTGTAAGCGTGAGTAGCAGTGACATGCCCAAAACGAACGGAGAGAGAGTGAGTCACGTTATCAATGCAAAAACAAAATCAGAGAAATCAGACGAGCACCAAGAAAAAAGTTAAGAATAATAATGATAAACAAAATCCCTTCATTCATTCCTGATCAGAACAAAAACTCACAGCACCATCAGCTTTTGTTTGTTTTTGATGAAATTACGCCCTTTTCCACATGAGCAACAGAGTGAAAAGTTATATTAGTGTATCGTAAATTTTAACATAAAGAAAATAAAAATTCTTAAAATACACTCTTACATTGTTTGGCCAGATACCAGGGTGATGATGAATTCTTGACTCTGATTGGTCAGAAGGTGTTAACAGGCGTTCTAGAACAGCAGCTCTGAGATTTATATTACTGCATGTGTTCTGATATGTGATTATTTACAGTCTGTTCACAAGTCAGTTACTATAGAAACAAATAGATAACATTTATGGAAGAGAGTCAGTGCTCTGTAACAATCAGTCAATTTTCCATCACAAGACGAAATCTGTGCAACTTTACATCACAACCTTTTGATCAGTGTTTTACCAGGTACTGAATTAGTTTTTCTTAAATGAGCTTTTCCTACTTTATATTACACACACACACACACACACAAATATTCAACCCCTAAAGAGTTTTAAGGATTTATAAATAAAAATCTTTTCAAAGTGCAGGATTCTGCTTTGGATGGCTTCTTAATGAGTTTAGTGATACATAAAATCAACAGAGAAAATGTAGGATGTAGTATTTGTGTGTAACATTATATTTTGTTAAGATCGCCATGTCACAATTATTCAACCCCTATATAATATTGTTGTTTTTAAAGCTTTCTGACAGTTTTTATGGCCTGAAGTGGAGCTGAAACATCATTAAGCCTTTGGGAACTCTATAACGATCCTTCATTTGCTTCAGCTGTGATGCATATATAAACCCCGACCATGAAGGTGTTCAAGGTGAGTTGCAATCATGGGAAAGACAAAGGAGCTTCCACAAAAGCTGAGAGAGGAGATTATTTCATCACATCTGAAGGGCCTTGGGTATAAGAAGATTTCCAAAAGATTTAACATTCCAAGAGACACCATTGGGAGCATTATAAGGAAGTTTAAAACTTATGGAACAGCTGCAAACCTGCCTGGCCATGGAAGAAAGCTCACAATTTTATCAATTGGTACGAGTGCTTCAGTAGCAACTATAAGACGTGCACTGAATAATCAAGGACTTTATGGCTGGACCAGGAGGAATTTGGATAAAACTACAGAGTTCTGGGAGACAGTTATAAAAACTAAAGGGCCCTCCACAAGTTACTGAAGCTGGGCGTTAAATAATATTGCACATGCTCATGTGTTACAAGACTTAAAATTTTCATTTGAACTTCAAAGTTAAGTCAACTTTTGTTGTCAAAATAACTCAAATATGTATCAATAAATATAGTTTGTTATTTCACGAGTTTTTTTTTCCATTTATTTTCATTATCTTTTATCAACATTACTATATTGTCTATTGAGGTGAGGGGGTTGAATGTTTGATTGCAAGTGTATATATTACTGTAATTTATACAACTAATCAGTGGACCACCCAAACAGACTATCAGGGACACATTGCCTTATATTTCCATTAAAGTAAAATTCAGGACAAACTATTCATTAGTCAGCATAAGGCAACAGCGCAACCCTGACCAGAATAAAGTGATTACTGAAGAGAATGAATGAATGAATGAATTATGTGAATATACACACAGGTCAATGATCAGTGACAAAGACCAGCAGCAGTCACTTCACATATGTATAGTTCATACACATGCAAAGGATGCTGGGAAAAATGGATCAAGAGTCAGAGGGTCTGTCTTGACCAAGCCATGGTCTGTTACTAAACCCTGTAAACAAGACCACCACCGACACGGCTGCTCTCCAGGGGGTAAGACATCAGGCTTAGGCAGAGAGGTTTTATCACATTAATAAAATGTTTGTCTCCTACCCCAGCTAGAGGACATGTTCAGCTAACACACTGGTCAAATACAGTATTTCTCCTCGTGACTTTATGAGTGCTGTGTGATGTAATCT